>CM060846.1:274038011-274123011 GCA_030762175.1 Metallyticus violacea | reverse complement strand
GCATGACACGCTTAGCATGGCGATATGCATATTCTCAATAATGATTACAGGAATATCACGCACCCATAAAACGTATGTAAAACCTCTGCCATTTGCCCTGTATAACTCCGTGTCTATGTCTTCAATGCATTTCCCATTATACTGAAAGTTACAATACACAATCAAAACATCTCATGCTCTCTAAATCATTGCTCTGGTATTTATATTTCTCATTATTACTCTAAACTGATACAATTTTAACAGTTGTAATTTTGTTTTGTTGACCTTCACGGCCATTCCCCATTTGTTGCAATAGCCCCTAACTTGACGAGCTTTATCTGTAAACAGATAATGGTTGGTGCATTATTGCCATACAGAAGAACTGCAATCTTAGGTTCGTCTATTTCTGGGTGTCCATTTCCTCCGAGGGCAATGTATCGATGAAGTCATCAAAAATAATTTAAACAACAGAGGCGACAAAAAACATTCCTCCTTAATCATCCTTGACGTTCTAAGCTATATAATTTCGGTCCAGCTATCGTAGTAACTAGTAGGTAGACAAATGAACAAAGTACCCATATATATATATATATATATATATATATATATACTCACCGTTTATCATTTGTTTGGATTTACAGAGAATTGTGTTTAAAATATTTATTGTTCTTTAGACAATTTTGATACTTGATTTGATGCATGCCTGCTTTTGTGAATGTAGAATGAAAATGTAATTAATGAAGGAAAAAAATTGTAGCACTATATATTTATGCAATATCAAATTACACTATTACAATTTGAATGGTTCTGGTGCAAAAGTCACTTAGGCACATAAAATTACTTCTAAGAAAAAGGCACAACATATTTTAAAAGTAAAATTGAATTTTCTTTTTAGTGTATTTATAAAATGAACACGGGGAATAAAATAAAACACTTTCTAAAAGAATGAGATAATCAGCATAAACATATCATGCAAAAAAGAAAAAATAAGTAAAAAATTGTAAACGGCTCCAATTCAATTTATGTGGTGTAACATGTTTTACCTCAACTGACTGAATATATAAAATGCTATGCCATATATTATGTACCCTGCAAAACATTAGGATATCCATCCATATTCGTACTTATTGATGCAATATATGCTTTTGCAGTTTATAAGAATTTATCTTCCTGAATTAATATACGGATTTCCTTGACTTTCTAAAATCATTTTAACAAACATTTCAATCGGTTCCATTTCCCCCCTGAAGTCTTATCCAGAGGTCGACTCCGTGGTTTATGGTCAGCGTGTCTGTTGCAAATCCGAAGATTTCGCGTTCGAATCGGTAAGATTAGTTAATTGGGTAAGCGTTTTTCCAAAATTTTTCCTCACCCTGAAAAGGCGAATGCCAAGTAAATTTAAACCTGGTGGGTTCCAGGTATATTTACGCAATAATTTCAACAAACATGTGGAAAATGGATTGAAAACATAGACACGATGTCATACAAAGCTGGGGGGGAGAGCGTCAGAGGTGTTGCACACGTCACGGGTACCTGATATTCCTGTAACTATTATGGAGAATATATATAGCGCCATAGTGAGCTTTGACATCTTCAATGGTTCTGAGATATGTGGCTCAACAAAGTCCAAAGTGAGTTTTAAAGTAGGGAGGAATCAGCCAATGGTGGAATTTTGCGGTAATTCGGGCACTATGAAAGTACCAATTATTGTAAAATTTGAATAATTATGTACTGTTACGCATATTAAAAGGGAATCGTACGTTTAAGGGCTTTATGCTATAAACATCACATTAGGAATAGAAAAAAAAAGTTACTGGGCAGCAAAAATAAAAGGAAGTTTAGGGAGTATTTCGATGGAATGGATATGGGAGAAGGGAGCAAGGAACGATAATTATTTGAGTAAGGTACAGAAAAGGTTTAGGGGAATTAACAAACAGGATATGAGATAGAATGCAGAGAGAAAATATCACTTAATTTAGTCAACGAACTCAAAATCAGATGGAGCAGAGAGATGTTTGTACATGGAGCTAAGTTTGCTAAGTCAATTAGGGATAGGTTAGCATGTTGATTTCTGTTTGCTCAGGTACCAATTGGTTCTTTTCTGTGCAAAGCGCGTAAAACTAGAAGAAATTTGTTGGAGCAGACGGGATATTTTATTATGAATGTGTGTGGGTGTCCGTGCGCGTGAGTGAGTAATTAAGTGTGCATATGTTTATATAAATGTGTGCGCGCGTACGCTCATGAGAAAGAGAGTGAGTGTTAATGTATGTTATGTGTGTGCATGTGTATGGGAGCGCGCGCATCTTTAACTGTTCGTGCTCAGGTGATAATATCTGCAAATGCATTAATTGAAGTGCATATTCTTTTTCTATAAGTGTATGTGCAATGAATAGTATGTACGGTCTGGAACGGGTATAGTGGGGCGGGAGAATTTTGTTTTATCTGGAATAAATAGAATGTTTGATTTAATTGCCTTGTGAGTTTTTATTAGGTGGGATTTATTTGGAAGGCTTAATTAGGAATGCGGGCCGTTGGTTATTGGGCCGGCCTTCTGGTGTTGCTCGGCTTGTCGACTCGGTCCTTTGATGATTGCCTCGGCTGCTATGGTCTAAAAATTACCACTTCCGGTTCCAATCGGATGCAGGAACAATCTTAGGTAACTTCAAAGCTTTTCTCGATTCTATATCGAGGAGTAGAAGAAGGGAAGACTGACTAGAATAACTGAGAACACCCTGAGTTGATTGAGGTGTATAGTTTGTTTATTGCCAGATTCAGTGATTATGAATGCCTCGCTGTTAGCCTTGAAGTTTACGTGATTTGAGACTAGTTAACAGCCTGATCTCCTGCCGAATTATTCTACACTAGAATTTGCACTGTCTCTTTTCAGATGAATATAGGTTCGAAATACACAAATCACTCGCAAATAATTACATTGCTCTGTGTCGTGATTCACGAGAGATTATCAACTTGTCAAACAATTTCTCTTTTGAATCTAGTCTTTTCTTACTGCCTGACGTTTTGACGGTACTATATAGAATTATTAGAATAAATGTATATTAACTGACTATAAGCTGTCGCGGCCTGTCTGCTACGATGCTAAGTAAAAAAATCAAACTGTAAAACTTAAATAACTGTCGTGACCTCTTTGCGACGATGATTAGTAAACAGCAAAGAAGCGGCCCGAAAAATCGACTCTTATACTTCTTTCAAAAACCAACAGTTAGGACACTAAGCTACTTTTTACATTTAACTAAAAGAAGCTTCTAGAAGCTTTCTTTAAACCCAATCCTCTCGTTGGCTACTAAAACTATCAGATCGAAACTTCTGGGACATTTACTTTTATTCAGTCCTCTGACTGGTTATAAAAATTTAACAGACCGAAGTTTCTGGAACATTTATATGAGTCGAGGCCTCTGAATGGCCGCTACAACCTCTTATAACTTCTCTTCTGATTCATCCTAAAAACACTTTTTACGTAACCTATGTTTATGTACTTGGACTTTAACATTTTAAACAGCTCCTTTAAACCTTACACATATTTACACCCCTTCACCAGAGGCAATTTTCCTCCATAATGAATTTGTGTCCTTTTAAATCAAACAAAACATGACTTCCACTTCGTATACAAAAGACAACCTTAGTAGCTTTATTTTCTCTCGCGAAGGTCTCCAGACAGGCTCAACGGCTATAGCATTTTGGCTAGTATATACCATCACCTTTATATATATTACATAATCGTGTTAAATACACTTGTTATTTATCCCTACTATATGAAATATACTTGTGCTAGTTTATTATTATCAAGGATTCTGGAATTATTGTATAACAAGGAAATATTTGATTAACCTAATTAATTACAACAAATCTTACTAATAACCATTATTCTAATTAGGCAGATCGAAGCCGGATATACCGCTTCAGGTAAAAAGGCTCGTTATTTTTTTTATTTGATTTATTTACGGACACTCTTTAACATCTCAGGTCATCCATCAGCATCCCATTCAATTCAGGGCGTGAAACGGCCGACAAATTATGCTCAAAGGCCTCTTCTTTCAGGCTTGAGGTTCTTTTGTACGACACGGGACCCGAAGGGCTCGTGCGGACGATGTTGCACAAATAATGTTTGTAAATAATGAACAATATATACACTACTACTACTACTACTACTACTACTACTACTACTACTACTACTACTACGACTACTACTACTACTACTACTACTACTACTACTACTATTACTACTACCACTGCTGCTGCTACTATTACTACTACTACTACTACTTCTGCTACTACTACCACTACTACTACTACTACTACTACTTCTGCTACTACTACTACTATTACTACCACTATTACTGCTACTACTACGACTACTATTACTACTACTACTACTACTACTAGTACTACTACTATTCCATTACTACTACTACTACTACTACTACTGCTACTACTACTACTACTACTACTACTACTATTGCTATTACTACTACTATTCTATTACTACTACTATTCTATTACTACTACTACTACTACTACTACTATTACTACTATTGCTATTACTACTATTATTCTATTACTACTACCACTACTACTACTACTATTGCTATTACTACTACTATTCTATTACTACTACTACTACTACTACTACTACTACTACTATTGCTATTACTACTACTATTCTATTACTACTACCACTGCTGCTGATACTACTAATACTACTACTTCTGCTACTACTACTACTATTAGTACTATTACTATTGCTATTACTACTGCTATTACTGCTACTACTACTACTTCTACTACTACTATTACTACTGCTATTACTACCGTTATTACTGCTGCTGCTGCTACTACTACTACTACTACTACTACTACTACTATTACTACTACTTCTACTACTATTACTACTACCACTACTACCACTACTATTCATATCCTCCCTTTAGACCAGTCAGTCTCAACTCAGTGCCCTGTGACATCACAACTATCCGCTCTGTCGCCCGCTCGGGCTATTTTACATGCCATTCTCTGTTCCAGTGAGTTATTTCTTTCATCAGTGACTGAAGGGTTAATCGACTCACAGCTTGTGTTCTTTTCAGATAAGGCGTGGTTTTACTAAAATGGTCTTGTGAACGCTTCAACACTGGCTTCTGAAATTCCAAATTGTATACAACAAACCTACTATGATTAAAAGAATAGGATTCATTGTGCGATTAGCGCAAAATGCATAATCAGTCTGATTCTTTACGAGTACATATAAATAGAGAGAGGTACGAAAATGATATTTTTATCCCATTTTTAAATCAGCTTACGGAAAAGAGAAAGCATCTTGGTGGTTTTAACAAGATTCCGACAATGCTCATACAGCAGAACAGTCCATCGGTAAAATTACGAAAATGTTTGAAGATGAACTGATTAGTGCTGGTGTATGGTCCTATCGTTCCACATATCTAACAGGCTGTGATTTTTATTTGTAGGACAGCATGAAGGACAAAGTGTACAAAATAATCCTCACACACACTGGAAGAACTCAAGGAAAACATACGAAATGATGTCAGAAACATTACAGTGGTCGAAATAAATAAAGTCAAACAGAATGTGTTCCTGTACTGCTCCTGTTTAGCTGAGGAAGGACTTGCTACAAGGTAAGATTTTATACACAGTTTTAAGAAGCGAAGTGAGAGTACAGGCGCGGCTGGCTGTGGCATGTTCATCTGCCGAAACGTAAAATCCGTGCATGCAGCAATAGCATATTTGTTGTATACCGAGTACTATATAACAGTACTGTATCCACAAAGTTTATTCTTGTATTACACATTTCAACTTAGTTATTCCTTGGTGACCCGTCGCGATTTTTTCATTCTTTTATCTCAAACTACCAGAACTTTATCAATAATTGCAGCATCAGCGTTGTTTACGGCGAAGAGTACATTTCAAATTCATATCCGAATTGATTTCTGTGATCTTTTAATTGTAGAAATCTGTACTTACATATATGAGCAGTTTGCATGTGCATCCATAGAAATTGGGAATATAAGGACTTAAAGTAAAACTCTTGCAGATTTCTTTTGCTTTAATTGCATCATAAATTTCACTACCATATTGCTGATCTACACGCTCTAGTTACCGAACGGGGCCTCTAAGACGGTAGGTAAAGCTTGGATTCGTATTAGAAAAGTCCCAGGTTCAATTTCCGTTGGGTCGGCCATTCTGACTTTGGCTTTTATTCGTGGTTTTCCCTCACTTAGGCGCATGTTGGAATGGATATTTACAATCCAATAATTTTCCGTTCTCCCATTTCATATTTCATTTCTCGTATGTTTTTATTCCGTTGGTTATAGTACAGCGTCGAAAGTGCAAGGGGAGGAGGGGTGGAGCGGTGTTGAAAGTGGCTTGCGTTTTGTATAGATTTCTCCCCTAGCGTCTTGCATGGAAGCGGACCTTCTGAGTGACTCGAATTCCTTGGGGGGTCCACCGGCATCAGGGTGTTCTATCTGGAAACATGTTAGGGACCCTAATCAACGTTCGCGAGGTCACCGACTGTAGATTCTGGCCATTCGGTGTCTCCAAAACCCACTCCTTCCTCCCGAAAATGCCCCTAGTGAGAGCACAGGCACAAATTGCCAGCCGTGAGAAAGGCTCTGGTATCGAAAGTATCATCTCGCGCCCCAGAACATCTATTCATAAGTTCTTGTTTAAATTCTTTAGAGAAACTATCAGTGTCAACAGAGAAAGTGGGAAAAACATGGAAATGAAATTGCTTCCAAACCCTGGAATCTTAAATGAGACACATTATGCTGTTTACCTAAAATCTTGGTATATTCTTCAAAATCAACAATTCCTTCACTCTGTAAAATTTTGAAGCTAAGTTATGTCTTTATTATTTAAAAGTAGTTGTTTCTATCTGAATGCTCTGATACAGCCACAAAGCTGTGAGAAAATTGAATTATTTCTATCCCTTGAAGAGAAAAATTAAGGATGTTGGAGTGACTTGTTATATCCACGGGAAAACAGGTTGAAAGTCTGTTTTTAATTTTTAAGTTCACAGACTTCTTTCTTCTACAAATGACTCAGTTTAATCTATTGAAAAGTGCATTTTCAGAAGTTTATTATAGGTACTTAACAGTAATATAGAAGATCACCACATTCACTGTTTTATTTGTTCAGACACAGGTATGAGGCATTGCTTTTTAACGAACAAAATATGTGTTTTAATGACGGCATTCATGACATATATGTTTAGGGCAATTAAATTCTCTACTGCTGCAGCAGTCATGCACTGCTTTGCAATTACCCACCTTTAAATGGACCGAGTTTTCTCTTTATTAGCCGTATTTTAAAACTAAGATATTGGACCTATTTGTCTCGACCATTTTCATTCTGAGCTTTTTGCAGCTGTTCTATAGTCCTCTCCATTCCTATATTTTTATATATGAATGGCATAGATAGATGGATGGTCTGAGGAGGATATTACTTGAACCTTGCTCACGGCTAGTCGTTTGTGCCTACGACCCAATGGGACACATCCGGGAGGAAGGGATGAGTGACGCGGGGCGGCTGGAATCTACGGGTGGTGACTGCGTGACGCAGATGCATTGTCTGGCAAGAGAAGAAGGCAAGTGACAGGAATGTGCTACGTAAACGTTTTCTACCCTCCTCACTATGTTCACGTACGTTAGTGCCGATAAAAATAAATAGTATTGTCATATACTACCCCATAGTAAGAAGTACAGCGGACTTGCAATATATGCATGTGAGAAGTCCTCATTCATGTGGCAGCATGGGTATCTCACATATACTCACTCGTACGTGTGCAGATAAACGGTTTAAGCCCCCTAGCACTTCATCCCCTCTTGCCATTCTCGAATCGCCAGGCTATAGGTCCCTAACATGTTTTCAGGTAGAACACACCGACGCTTGTGGAGGCCCTCTCCCCTAGTTGTTTGAGCCTCTCAGGAGGTTGGTCTCCTTTCCTGATGCCGAGGCAGAAATCTGTTACTGTCACACCACGGCAGTCCACTTCGCCCTGTTACCTTCGACTCTGTAACACAGTCAATGGAATATATGAAATGGAAAAGCGAAAAATTGATAGAATGTAAATTTTCTAAGTGAGTAAGGAAAATCACGAAAAACCCAAGGTCACGTAACTCGGGATCTCCTGAATGACAGTCTGAAGCGTTACCATCTGAGCAACCTCTCTCCGTTATAAATGGTTAGTATCTCTGTAAGGTATACTTCTTAATTGTGTTAACAGCCTTGCCACACATTGGACACTTAGCGAATCACCTTTATTTACAAATGAATAAATAAACAAATAATAATAATATTTCCCAAACAGGCATATCACGAGAACGATGTATATTGAACATACGAAAATAGACTGGATAAATTTTCGCATTACTCTACCTCTTAAGTGATACCCTTACTTCCATCTTATAGTTAATTTGCTAAACAGGGAATGTTCTCTTCAAATAACTTACTGTCCTGTAACATTAACATTAATGACCACCAAAAACAGCCACAATCATTGTATATAAAATTTAATGAACCTCGGTGTACATTACACCCAATTTATCAAGAACAATTTCATGTGCATCGTCTATATCTTCAGAATGCGACATTTAGTACTCACTGGCTCCTCCTCTCTTATACTAAATAAAGTATGATTCTATCTATGAGTAAACACTCGTTTTACTTTTCAAGCAGCCATCTTATTGATGGTTAACATGTTATAAATGAAACTTATGTTGGCTACAATTATGTATCTTATCACCCACACCATGAATGACATTCTGCGTATTTTGTTTATTCATAGATAGTAAAAGTATCCTGTGCAATTATCTCAATTTAAGATTTTTTGATTACTATTATTTTACATTCAAATTCTTGACTTCATTAACTTTAGAGTCCGTATTTATACGTGCTTATTAGCGTTTGACATGACATTATATTCGTTGCTTCAATTGTTCCACCAGTAATCGGACGTCATGGCAATGAAAAAAGGGTAGTAGCAAATATGAAACGAGAACTTCGATGAAACTTTCAAACGTTAAAGAGGAACGAAAATAAAAACGTACAGAGGGAGCACGCATGGAAATGACAGCTTTAGGAAAACGATGTCAGTTAGTGGATGGAAATTTCAATAATGCATTACAGGTTACTGGGTTGGTGTACTAGCTCAGACATATCGCCCTTGTACAGTTATACCAATACTAGAACAATAAAATAACAGATATGAGTTACTTTCAAGGCATCACTATTAGAAATCCTACCTCGTGTTGTTATATACCAATTTGTCACCTAGGATACCGCGTCTGCGCACGAGATATTAAACACGCGTTACTGACCGTTGCGGTAGGCAGGAACGAAACTTGAGGTTCTTTTACGTGCCTTAAATTTACGACACGGGCCCATGTCTTTAGTTCCCTTCCAAAGGAAGCCCGGAAAATCTATCGACCCTGGCCGGGACTGAACTCGTGATCTTGGGTTTACGAGGCAAGTATGGTTTCCACTAGACCACCAGGGCCGACTCAACGAGACTTAAAGATTAGTTCACCGAATGAAATTCCCGAATGATTTAAATACTTTCTTGGAATTTTAAACTTGTATAACAATCAATAACATATAAATATAAAATGGTATATAAAATAAAAGTAATATATTATAAACATTATACAACGGAAAAAACGCTAGGTAGAAAAATAAACACTCTTGCTAATAGACCCAGCCGATTCAATGCTCTCTGCTTACATAACATAACATGTCCGAATATATCTGATCATAAATAGCCCGCTTAGTTTTTACATTCTGACTTACATAGCGGAAATCATTTCTATGAACACATATAAAACAAAACAGTAACAATAAAGCCAATTCATCACGTGACAGGCGATAAAAGGGCACTAAACTATTTTAATTGAATTGAATTCAGAATAAAAACTACACAACAGGCATTATTCAGATTTCGTGTGAAAGAAATCATGTCGGGCAGTGTTATGCAGGAAAAGAAGTGAGGCATATGTTATATTGATGTGTGTGAATTATTTATTTAGTTTTTATTACGTTCATGCTGATTTTCAATTTCAGTTTTGTTTTCATAATTCACAGTGGATTGTGCTGTTGACATAAGGAAATTCTATACGTTTGAGGTTTGCTGATTTTCAGTTACCATTTTAAATTTGATAAGCTGTCGTGAAAATGTCCATTATATATGCTTATTTATTGACAAAACAATAACGACTTTCCGCAATTGTGGAATGCGGCATGAATACAGTATAGCAATGCATATGAATAAAGTTAGGAAAAAAGGGGGGGGACGAATACAAGCAAAGAAATACAGAAAACAAATTCATATGAAAGGAATGGGCATAGAAATTGGAGAACTTCTTTAAAACTGTTCTATATATGGATTCTTATTGGTTACCATATAGGTGTTACAAAATCAGGACCAAAGATCAACGTAGAGTAGCTATCACCATCTCTTTTATCTTGGTTTTATATAAATTAAACCTTTTTCTGGAGGTAAAACTGTAGGGGTATAGTACCATGCTCCCATCATTACTTATATGTTCTGCAGTTTATATTATTCCTTGAAGTACGGTATCGTTGTGTTTTGAATATTAATGTTTTATTGATCCACTTCTTTACGTTGGCCCTTATGTTTGTTAAATATTACTTTTGGATCTATTATATAAATAATCTTTTTATTTAATGCAATGGCAGCTATGTTGACTCTTCTTGAATTTCCTTAGTTGCCGAACCGCGAACTTCTTCGAAGATCTCAAAGTTATTAGATCGGAGTTCCTCTGCGATTATTGAGCGAATCCTGTAATGGTCAGTTACGCAGTGTTTCTGAGACAGGAACCCGGGGCGTGGCAAGAGTTTGTCTCTCTGTGGTAGCGTTGCTTGGTAGACACTGTACGCCAGAGCTTCTCGAATGTGAGGCCTGCACAGTTAGCTTTACGTTTATTATATTTACGGACGACTTTTAACGTTTTTGGTCACAACGTCTCATTTAATTCAGGACGTGAAACTGTCCATAAATTTTGCTCAGAGGCCTTTTTTTCAGGTTTGAGGTTCTTTTACGTGCCGTAAATCTACATATGGGAGCAACGGCTTTACTTCCCTTCCGAAGGAAGCCATACTTAGGATTTCTATGCCATAAAAATCCTGGCCTTGGCAGGGTTTGAACCGGTGACCTTTGGTCTATGAGGCAAGTAAGCTTTCATATTCGTTAGGCATCACATAATCCGCTTCCAGGATCTTTGTTTTCGTCTTTAGCTTTTAGTTAAAGTGAATTGAGGCACTCTCGACGCTTTTTCTTATCTAGAACTTATGGCATAGAGATTGGCTCTTCAAAGATAATTTTGCACGTGTTTAGATCTTATATATATACGTTTTCCATCCGGCCTAAAAAAGTCCAAGTTTTTTGTTTTTTGAATGATATTTTAACGCCCGTTTTTACTACTGGGCACCAAAGGCGATGGAAACTGATGATACATGAGATGAAATGATAAATTGGGGAAGGAGTTTTTAAGGAAGGAAACTTTCTAGGACTAATTTTAGGGTACCTCCCCGGCATTTTCCATTTATGAGGACTGAGGAAAACCTGGAAAAAAACCCAGTTAGGGAGGACGGTCCTGGTGGAATTCGAGCCCCAGACCTCCCACTGATAATTTCGCGTCTTAACGACCTCGACCACCCGTGGCGGTCTTTATACTTCATGTCGGTGTGTAACATGTGATCAGGATCATTGTAGTTGTAGAATTTCATTTAAAATACTCTGAATTATTTTCTATGTCGTAATTGAAAGAAACCTGGGTATTTCCACTCGTTTGTGTTTGGAATGGATATATTAACGATGAGGAAATGAGGGCTAGAAATATTTGATCGGGTTTAAGTAAAAAGGATGATGTAAGTAACTCTAATTTTGTAAGGAGTTTCTGGATTGTGTTGCGTGCATAAATGAGACCCTAGATACTTTATTGAATTTCCTGCTTCAGTGTCTGAGTCGTGCTGTAATGATCAATTATCAGAGGTTCCTCTCTCAGTTGGCCGTTCCTGATACAAAGTCTAACGTATATACTCGGATTAACTTCCAGACTATTTTTACGAAAACGTTGTATTGCTATACGCGTGAGTTCTATGACCACGTCGTTATTTTCTCCAATGATGGAGGTGTCATCGGCGTAATTCAAAACTGTGAGAGGTGGAAGGTTTTCTGAAACGGACTTCCGTTAGTCTCTGCAGATGGTCTCTTCATTCAAATCTGATATGTTTACATCAGATTATACCTATTTTTTTTTTAAATAGGGCCTTAATGTTCAACTTAGGGTACTATCTATTGCATGCCCATGAAAACTATCTTTTGCTCATCTTTTGGAAAACAGAAGCTGCAAATGATTGAATTTACAGTGTTACAAGGTTGTACTAAAACGCTAACTAACTCGGGAAAAATATATAAATGAAAATCTTCCAAGTTTAACGGGAAATAATATATTCGTTCTAACTCTGTAAGCAGTAGTGTGTGAAACTAGAAGCACGTTGCCGCCAATAAAAGAAACTGCTATTATATTTAAAGCAACAACATGGGTGTATAGAGAGCTCAGTAAACACATTACATGATCTGCGTTAGTAGTCATCATCTGAGAACTATAGAATTCTTTCTCAATGGGATGAAGCTTTCTGCTTGCCTATGGAGAGTTTGTGTTGTATCTTATTCCGTGTCTTCGAAACACCTTTGTAATCCACCCCTGCATTCAACATGTCGTGCACTGGTAGCATGGGGAGAATAGATAATGTTTAAGAGTCTGATCTCAGGGTACTTTTAGATGACGATGAAGTAGGTCCCGTATGTTGTTTACTTATAATACTGTGATACCCATCCGAGGCAGGCCTGATCATGAGGTTTTAGAGCAATCTTTATTGAACAATTTAAATACTGGAATTGTTATCGTAGCGCCGCCAAAAATTCTCGTCTAATAAGCATTGCTCAATAATACAAACATTATTCACCAATCAACAGCGTCACCGCGGAAGTCCCGAAAACTCACCCATTAGCCTCGCTTTCCTTATTGCTTTTCCTCACCCATCTTTACTCTCGTCTCCATATCCTGCAATTATCTCCCAGGTTCTCATCGTAAATCTACCAGCTTCTCGAAACATCCTTCCATTATTCAATTTTGCTACCTACACGCCTCTAAATGAGTGATTCTCATGCAATCCTGGTTTTCATTGTACAAAAATTTGTAAGCTGGTTGTTTAACTCAAGTGTGCATTTCTGGGGTTCCCATTCAAGGTTTGCAAACGTTTCATAATGTGGTACCGTCATGATGCCATGGTTTCATTGGCTACTAAATTGCAACTTTTGATTCTACGTCATACATGACTTGCAACTATTTAGCGTACTTTACTTTACATTTCATTGCATGAAGCTATTTGAACACCGTGATAAAGACAAAATATTTTCTATTACAAGTACTTCCCAGATGCTCTGAATTCGCTTCTTTGTTGCTTTAAATATTTACAAACCTTTTTTTTTTTTTTTTTTTTTTACTTTGCTTTCTTTTGTATCTTATTTTGTTATGCATTCTTCTTGCTAGTGATTTTATTGTGCAGTTTGTTTCTTTTACCAAACCTTGTTTTCACCTTGCTTATTTTTTACAAATTAATTCTAAACACAATACATGCGGAAGCTTTGTTTCAATGACTAGGATAATGACATGCTATTTGCCTTTTACATACTATCACCTCTGGCCCTTTAGGTAGCAGCTTAAAGTTTAACATATAAATAATATATCACATCACTTATTAACTATCATAATCAAACTAATTGTGTACTACATTAAATAATATATCAGGTGGTCAGTTGGCTAGAAATGACCGGCATAGATGGCATAAATTCTTCTGTGAAAGTTACCCTAACTGAATCAGAATCTAAAGGTATGACAAGTTTGTGAACCACAGCATTAGACACAACTTTAACTCCCGCTAGTTTCTCTCTGTATTACATGATATAGATGTAGTTCATCTATTTTCCTGTTGTGATTTGCTGCCAGCTCGTTGGCGGGTATTATGCCGTGCCACGTAACCTTTAACCTGGCTCCACATCAACTAAATGGAATTGAAGTTGCAATGTTACGGTGGTGGTAGACGAACTCCTGTTTGACTTCTGACCTGTATTTTCCATCAAGTAGTTTGCAACATATTTATCAGATTATTCTTCGTAAGCTTTCACTAATTCTGAAAACTAATATTTAGTCAATCCCTCTTCCACATTACTTTTTCGGATTTTAACAATACAATTAATGTAACACTTTCTCCACAATTTTATTCGATATGAATTCCAGTTTTACACCAGGTTAAGATATTTTTCATCGGTAATCCAGGCTTTCAATACGCAGCCTGCCATTTCTTCATAATAATCGCCGGATACTTTTGATTCACCCAACAGAACATCGTCACTGCGCAATAGTAAATGTTTTCCTTCTCCTGACAAACTTTTCTGCTGTTTACCTAATCCGGATGATAGAGCCTGTTTCCTAGTTATGGTTTAAGGACTCGAATGTCGTTCGTTTATACACCTTTCATACAAATAATATACTCTTAGGTTATTTGAGTTATGAGCCAGCAGAACGCGACTGTGTATTGGAAGAAGTCAGTCTTCAAGGCAGCCTGATGAATGTACAGGTAGTAGCTTATCTTTAATTTGAGGGAAGCTTTGTCAGCACGTGACTGTTCATTCGGGTGTTACTCGGTACTTTCAGTATGCGTAAATTGTGTACTAATTATTTTTCGTTAGCTATGCCACTACCAAAATGTATTCTTGAAGAACGGGCTTTTATGTACCTTACATATGTGAAAACGGATTATGACAGGGAAGTAGCAAGGCAATTCGCAAGAAAATAGCCGGCAATAATGTTTCAGATAGACACACTGTTTGTCAAGTTGTTAAAAGTTACGAGAGACAGGATCTCTCAATAACAAGAAGCGTGTTTTAAGGGAGAAAAGTTATGTGTAATGCAGGAACATGCTACGCAGATGATGGCAATGTATTGCCACTGAGGGGTCTCATCAATATATCTTATGACAAAAGCTCTCGCTCACTATTAGCAATTTTAAGTACAATATCCTTTAATACTTTTAGTAAATGACTGCATTTTCCTTTTTCCCATTGCAGCAACTGCATTTTCCCAGTATGCACCTGCGCTCAGGCAGCCCGTATTTAAAATAATTTCACTGTAGTTAAACTCTTTCTTCTCTAAGTCTTTATCACAGCATTTTCATTATTTATTAAAATATATTCAAGTTCAAAATTCAATAGAAGTGGTTGGAATGTAGATCTTTCGTAATTTAGTAATTGCAGATTTGCATCACTTTTTCATAAATCTTATCAGAAGTTGGTGGTTCGTTATTAAGAAATAAACTTGTACATTTCTGTACACAGCGAACTTGACGAAACATTCGAAAGAATTCCAAGCACTTTTCACCCTTTTGTTTTCCTTTTGGTGGAAGGTATTACTCCACCTTATATTAACTTTCCTTTCCGTGCTCAGTAAACTGTTATACCTGACATTTCCTCGATTCTGCTGTTAACGTTTTGATTAGTTAAAATTGAAAGAAGTTTCTCGCAAAACGTATTGAACGCGCTGCGTACTATGCCTTTTTTCTCCGCTTCTTTAAAGTTTTACTGTCTTAACACCGTTATATATTAAAATATTTTTTCCATATTTCATCTGGGCTGATAATAATATTAAAGGATTCCGTTAAGCATAATGGAGAAGTCATAAAGAGAAGAAATAAAAACAAATGACGGAATTACGTTATATTGTAGGCCAAAACTTGAAATAGGCTTGTATTACAGGGAGTGTAATAAAAGACAAAGATTCTATATCAGTTATAATGTTTTTAAGACATTGTTTATGACTAGTTATATACCATATGATTAAATAGATCCTTGTAAATTGCGAATTGCATGTAACTAAACACGCTGTATAAAGGACCCCGTTAACGAAAAGAGACAATAAGCAAAACTATCGCACGTGTTTTTGCGTGCACTGTATTCTAATTGTCGAGCTTATCGCTGTGAGTGATTACCATTAGTACGACATTCATAAATACAACTAGTTATCACTCATTCTGAGAAGGAAAGTTAAAGGTAGGGACACGGAGATCACGTTCATTTGAACGATCTATAATATTCCATATCGAGTCACAATACACGAAATTTCGTGACCAACATGGCCTCGTTTCCAATTACACAGTGATATGTTTTTCTCTATGTCTCTCAGTGTCAAGTCACCTGTAATTAGATCAGTAAGCTTTCACTTGAATCGCGAAATAAAATATCTACAATTTATTTAAAATCAGTACAATTTCGTATTTGGAAATTGTTGTATGTCACCATGTTTCAAACCGCCACGGGTGGCCGAGGTCGTTAATATGCGGACTCGTGAGCGGGAGGTCTAGGGTTCGAATCTCGCCAGGACCATCCTCCCCAACTGATGTTTTTTCCAGGATTTCCTCAGTCCTCATAACTGGAAAATGCCGGGCAGGTACCCTAAACTTACGCCTGGAACGTTTGCTTCCTTACAAAAAACCCTTTCCCAATTTATCATTTCGTTTCATGTATCACCAGTGATCACCGCCTGTGCTGCCACGGTAGTAAAAACGTAGTAGGTAGTTAAAAAAAAACCATATTTAAACTGCAGTAACTTCATATTCCTTCCATGATGACATCTACAAGTTTGCATGTATACACACCAGCATATCTCTTTGTGTGAACCAGTGTGACACTATTGAATTAGTGCACTGAAAAGCGAATATATGGAATTTATTGTTTGTTTATTGAAATTTGGTTTTAACGGGAGAATTTTTCATCATGGAATCTCATGTTTCGTGATTTGACGTGTAATACTTAGGTCTTCCAAATGGACTAGTTTGATTGCGTTTGTGTTCTCATTGTTAACGTCCTTGTGAAATGATTTCACACCATAGCTGTAATGTGGATTGTAAAATCATATTTCAACAGAGCATAGCTAATATTTCACTCGTTTCATAAATTGATGTATAAATTACGTGATCTATTACAGTGACCAATGCATTTATCGTTTGAAATAGCACATAATGACATGTGTCCACTCAATCGGCCTTTTGTTCTGGAATCAACAGACACGGCACCTAGTGTATGCTTGTAATCTCAGTAATTAGTGAAGTTTTTTCACTAAGAAAAATAATAACACCTATTTTTTTTTTTTTTTGTGCAGATTAGTTGAATTCTTCTGTCTTTAAGAATGAAGGAATTTTCTGTGCTATATCCTTTAGAGAACATGTCTCTGTTTTGCTACTAAAATCTAACATTTATCACAATTTAAAAAACACGAATCTATAACAACAAACTAGTAATATATTTACTAATGCATGTAATCTATAATAGCAACGCGGAATCTGATACTAAAACGACTTCACTCAAAATGATTTCACAGACTGGAGAGAAAGATGAAAGAAATTTCCCAAGAACCAGGGATGCTCACAACTCCAGAACAGCCAATTTCTTTCAAAAATATCAAGAGGCTACAGGCGTGCTGACTGAGGGTGTTGAATATGTGGTTTTAGTGTTGAAGCTCTAAATGGCCATGCGACTGAGAGCGGCACCATAACCTCTCAGAAAGCCCCACTTCGTTACCATGGTAACCGATGTATAAAGCAGCTAATTTTGAGGGTGAGCATCAGAGCGCCACAGTCATGACCATTTTCCACTTTCACTTCTGTCCTGCCTTTAGCGTTCCGAACTCAGCGACCGCAACGGGTGGCCGAGGTCGTTAAAGGCGCGGGCTCGTGCGCGGTGGTCTGGGGTTCGAATCCCACCAGGACCGTCCTCCTTTACTGGGGTATTTTCCACGTTTTTCTCACTCCTCATATATGGCAAATGCCGGGGTGGTACCCAAAATTAGGCTTGGAACTTTTCCTTCTTAAAAAAAATCCTTTCCCAATATATCATTTCATTTCATGTATCATCAGTGTCCACCGCCGGTAGCTTCTCAGTAGTAAAAACGGGCGTTAAACACTATTAAAAAAGAAAAAGAAACGAACCCTGCGATGGAGGTCTGGGTGGGCGGAATGCGGGAATGTGAATGCGTGAAAATTGTGCAAAATAAATTTGAAGAAAATTAGTACGAAAGTATTAAACAGTGAAAGTAGCCAATAGAAAAAAATAGGTGAAGCTTCACGCAATAGTCGCTTCCGGCGGTACCCAAGGGCACAACTGTGTCACATGCAAATCATCATAGATAATTGTGAGTGGAGAAATTTTTTTTTGAAATTCTCAAGGACTCACTGATTGTCACATTTTTATTCCCTGATCTTCGCGGACAATCACAGCAACTGCATTAATATTGACATCTGTAACTGCGCTTGTTGAAATATTGCTCTGTGGCTGTGTGCTTCAAAAGAAAACAAAACTTTATGACTGCATACTGCTTGTCTCGTGTGATCTCCAATTTTGTTAGGTAAACAAAAAACATCAATTTAAAAGAGCAGTGCTGCCAAGCCCAAATCAGCACAGTACTGCCATTTTTTATATTATACATGAAATACCGCTCTTTTCAAATATGTAAATTTCAATTAAAAAGAAAAATTGAGATAAAATTCAGTTTTAGTCCCCGTAATATAGTGCAGAGAATTAACAATTGGTCAGCAAATTATGATGACCTATGAATCAAAAGTAGCACTTTATATTTTTTTAATCACTGCCTAGCAGAATTAAAATATTTATGAAGTTAAAATATATGCAAGGTAGTGCGTAACATGTACTATCTGGCTACCAGAAGAAGGCAAGCGAGAGAAATGTGCTAAGTTAACACTTTCTACCCTCTTCACCATGTTCATGCACGCTAGTGCCGATAAAAATAAACAGTGTTGTCAGATTCTCGCCCATAGTTAGAAGTCCAGCGGATATGCTAGATATGAGTCTAAGAAGTCCTTATTCATGTGGTAGCATGGATATCCCATGTACAATAGTAAACAATTCAACCCCTCTTCGCACTTCAGCCCTCACTTGCCCTTTTGGGTTCGCCAGACTGTATGCGCTAATAGTGAATTGTTCAGAAAAGTTACGCTCATAACTTGACAAATATACCAAACAAATAACTTACCTATGGACGACAATCAAAAACAGATTAAATTACACAAGAAGGAGGAGGAGGAGCAGGAGGAGCAGGAGGAGCAGGAGAAAGAGAGGAAGGAGAGGAAGATCAAGAAGGAAATACAACCTATAGGTCCGAGGAGGAAGGATGGGAACGAGTGGAAGAAGATGGAGATTAAAACGAAGTCGACAGCTCAGAGGAGGAGGAAAACCTCAGCCACCAAGGAAGGAGTTGAGGAGAAAAGGAAGGAAAGTGAAGGGAGAGAGGAGCCGGTGCAAGGAACTCGAAAGAGGTCTTAATAATAGAAGTCAAGTGAAGTAAAGTGAATTTTTTTTGAATGGTGTTTAACGTCCGTTTTTACTACTGAGGCGGTGAACACTGGGGATACATAAAATGATATATTGGGAAAGGATATTTTTTTAAGGAAGGAAGCATTCCAGGCCTAAGTTTAGGATACTTCCCCGGCATTTGTCAGTTATGAAGACTGAGGAAAACCTGAAAAAAACCCAGTTAGGGAGGACGGTCCCGGCGGGATTCGAACCCCAGACCTCCCCCTCAAGAGTCCGCGTCTTAACGACCTCGGCCACCCGCGACGGTTAAGTGAACTTTAGAACAATTCTAAATGAGAGTATTAGTAGTAGGTATTAAGTGAAGCGGTGTCTAGGAAGTGTATAGGGCAGGTGAAAAGAAAATAAATAATGATATGTATAATAAAAGTAAAGACATTTAGGCGGAAATTAAACACAGGGAATAATAATAGCAACAACAATAGTAATAATGTATGTTGCAATATAAATTAGGTTTAGAGTACAAATTATATAGTGCATGGAAAAACATTTATAAATAAAATGAAGAAGAATTGGATTAATTTTATTGGTGATATAGATGAAAAAATGTAAGGAATATTAGTACTGGATTCCAGTACACACGTTCGCCGGGAACCGATGGAACAGTTTATATTTAGTTTAGTTTACAGTTTAAGTTGTATTAAAACCTTTAATTTCTTTAACATCTTGTTACCAGCTGTAAGTTATTGTTGGCTTCCAGAATATATGGGAATTTATAACGTAGTTTAGTTATATTGTATATTTAGTTTTAAATTTACATAAATGTGTAGTAATAATAATAATAATAATAATAATAATAATAATAATAATAATAATAATAATAATAAAATAAAAACGTAAATCATGAAATAAAGGATAAAGATACTGGAATATATGTCCCGTAATAGGAAACAAGGTACCGGCATGCAGTATTACAGATTTTGATTATTTTTATATATGCGCTAAATATGTACATTTGGGGAAATTATTGAGCTATGCCGTAGGTGTTGGTTTATTATTATTAAAAAGTATTGGAACGTTTGATATATAGAAACTGAGTAATTAGTAGTTTATATTACAAACCAGATTGCTTATTCTGTGAACTCTAACCAAATTTATGTTCATAACTGAGGTATGCTTATTTTTTAGTATCTTTCATAATTCGAGTACTATCACCGACGTGCGACATACTTCGGGAGCAGCTGGCTTGTTATTAAATAATTTCGTGTAATACTTATTATAATGTTTATTTATTTAAAGGATCTCTTTAACTTCTGTGGTCATTAGCGTTCCATTCAAATCAGGGCGTGAAACGACCGATAAATTTTGCTCAGAAGTCTCTTCTTTCACGTTTGAGATTCTTTTACGTGCCGTAAATGTACGTCATGGGACTAATGGCTTTACTTTCCTTTCGAAGGAACCCATATATAGCAATTTTACTCTCTAAAATAAATAAATAGATCCTGGCCAGGTTTGAATTCGCGATCTTGAATCTACGAGGCAAATATTGTTATCACTAGACGACCAGAACAGATAGTTTAATTTACGGTATCCTGGTTCCAAAATTCCGAAATATTTTAGTTCTAAGTTGAAAACTCTGAAAATTTGATTCCTTATTACATGTGTGTGTGTTACCACATTGAAACTTTCACTGGTCTATCTCCATTAGTTTCGGCCGCATTAGTTTTTGTTGCATATTTATTACAATATCTGTGTGATATAATCTTTCCATCGGAGTAATATTTTAGTATTACAATAAAAAGGTGTCTCTAAATATTCACTTTATAAGGGAAAGCAAAGTTTAAAGGTGTTAACAGGTTTACTTACATTTTAAGTAATTTTGGTGGGAAAACTACATTAATAAGATATTTTTGATAACCGGTTAGTTTGTTATTTTTTGCTTCGTAGGACCCAAAATGAACTTATACTGGTAGGATATGGAATGTTTTTTTGAATGATGTTTAATGCCGTTTTTACTACTGAGGCATCACAGGCGGTGACATCGATGATACATGGGATGAACTGATATATTGGGAAAGGATTTTTTAAAGGAAAGAAACGTTCCAGGCCTAAGTTTAGGGTACCTCTCCGGCCTTTTCCATTTATGAGGACCGGGGAAAAGCTGGAAAAACCTCAGTCAGGGAAGACGGTATTGGTGGGATTCGAACTCCAGACTTCCCGCTCAGAGTCCGCGCCTTTACGACCTCGGTCACCCGTGGCGGTGATATGGAACATGTCAAATACAACATTCTATTTTACAGATAAAAGGGGTGCATAATATTTACATACAATAAATAGAAATATAAAACAAATATATTGCTGAAGAATGATCAGTGGAAAATGCCACAAAACAATGCACAACAGCTGTGTACTATGTGAACACAAAGCAAATGCAACCACAAATTACCACATAACACATCACGATATGTAACTCAGCCCGTTGTACTGCTGAAGTATTCCTCTATATTAAGAGTTAGCGTTTCTTAGTATTTATGGCTTTTTTAACTTATCACGATTGTTCAGTGATTTTAAAGAATTTAGATATATTTAAATAGCAGAGTGTTGGCGCCCTTCTAAAAGAGAGTCGGCCAGTTGGTCGGACGAAGCAGGTAGTTCCTGCCTTATCCTCATTGTAATATGGAAGTGAAGTTTGGAGATGGGATAAAATAGGACGGTCTAAATAAATAGCAATGTCATTTTTGGAAGCGAATTTTAGGGGCGGGAAGGGGAACATGGAACTTTTGTGTACTACGAGAGGTAGGATGCTGGAAAGATACAGTCTACAGCAAAATAAATGTAATTAGACACTGGCTAATAATAATTAAAGGACAACAAACAACCCTGAGGGCAATATGCTACCGGCACGATGAAACAACATGCATTAACCGAAATGGTGGGCGGAGGTTGTACAGCAGGAATTATCAAAAATCGGTTCAAACGATATTTGGCAGAAGGGCATTGAAAATAGATATGGTGTAGTGAAGAATGACAAAAGACGCCTGTCTGACATAAACCGGCAGGAAATACTGGCATGATGCATGCAGATGTCATCTCTGGACCTGCAGAGCGAAATTAAAACCAGATGGAAAAGGAGATATATATCATGCAACTAGGCATTAAACAGAGGTCGGGAATGGCTTGGCTTAGACTGGGAGGCTGGAAGGCACGTAAGGTTGTTAATGGGGAAGGTAGGTGGATTTGCCCATTATGCTCGGAACCGAAAGACTGGGAACACATTTTGGCCAAGTGAAGACAGACAGAAGATGCTAGGATAAAATTTCTCCCGGATTCATTTTTTACTTCTAGTAATACGAGGCTGGCATGTTGAAACTTAATTGTGAATGGACAAAAATGGCTAAACCTGGGCAGTTTCTTAAATGAAATACGTAGTTTTAGGAACAAGAATTTTCTATAAGCACTGTACATAAATTATACGGAAATTTATATGAATATCAGAATTACTGTATGTGTGTCTGTTTCATGTGTATGCTTGAATACATTCTTATTAATGTTATTATTTTCTTTTATTGGAATTAATTTTCAGAAATGAAATATTTTACAAGAGCATGAACGGTCTTACCACCCATGTGACTGTGACCTGCAATATATGTAATAATAAATACTACTACTACTACTACTACTACTACTACTACTACTACTACTACTACTACTACTACTACTACTACTACTACTATATTACTACCTCTGGTGTTATAACTGTGAACTTCAAAATTCCGTTTAAAATGGCTCAAATTATCGACCAGATAGCACACAAGTGAATAAATGTATTCACCGCTGAGAATAAGAACTTTAAGGCTATTGAATAGGGGCCTACAAGATTGACGAACTCCAACGCCACATGTGATTCTTAATGATCTTTTTTTCAGAATGAATGGTGCTTTCTATTTATTGAATTTCCCCCAAAATTACCCCATTTCTGAATATGGAGTGAAAATGAGCAAAGTAAAGAGTACAAAATTCTCTCTGAGTCAAATGGTTTCTGAGACTTCTTAAACCAAATCACGTCGTACGTTGTTAAAAGAGCGAAAAAGAAATTCATAAGTTAAGGAAGCCTAAAAGAATTTCCCACCTCCGTATAGATTCAAATTCGCCTACTACAGCCTAAAGAAGGTTCAGTCAAAAACTTTTGTTAACTGGACGTCTTTATATACCCCAACTTTCATAATTATATGCAATAAAGTTTTGAAAATGTAAACATTTTAGAATAGTTTTAGTACAGCCTGGCTTTAAAGATACCTATAAGGAAAATATGTTCGTTTGGAAACAAAAGAGTAGAAGTATTTACTTGATTACGGAGGGCATTGTTCTGTTTTTTAATCTGTAAATTCATGTATAGTCACAAAGCTAATGAATGGGTATGTCAATTACATGCATATTAATCAATACTAAATAAACTGAATTAAATATCTTATATTTGGTGATATAGAACCATAACCTCAAAGAAGTTAATTTTGCAGCGATATTTTGCGATGGTTATTGATTACTGGATTAATTATTTTACTTAATATTTAATTAATCATTAATTGGCGGAAAAGAAGATTTTGAATGATTAGATATTTGTGATTGATTGGTGGTTCTTTTCTCAGGGACGATGTTTCCTTCCTCGCCGATAATTACCCGCTATTTTACAGTTGCTCCGACTTTGGCTGGAATTTTTGTTATCCGTAGATAACAGGGAAAGTGATATTACCTGGATGTTAAGTACGAATAGAATAGTTTTATTTCGTGATGAACTGCACTTTATTGTTCCTTGTCTGTTTTGTTGGTGATAGGACTCGGTTACTGCCTGAAGAATTTGAGACGCTGTGTATGTCACTTTCGCATAACATGACAGTTTCACTTTTGACGTCACGACCGCGGCACTTTTTCTGATGCACTGTTCGTTTCCCGTCAACACAAAAGTTCACGGCCCAGAAGGTTTTAAATTCATCAACATACACTCAGATTACGGGTATGGGATGCCTAATTATTTATTTAACTCACTGACACTAACCTGATACTAAACTAGTAACTAACGCTAAACTCTCTCTCGCGGGAAACTCAGCGGGGTTGAACACTGGTTACTCTCCCTACGAACTGATCAGCTGAACTCTCTCTGAAATACTGAAAAAAACTGATCCCCAACCACAAAGTATTCAGTTTATATAAACTATTCTACCCACGCTATCTTTATTTTTTAAACCTAAGCACCCAGGAGCATCTCATATAGCTTTCCCAATATACGGGCTTCTGTTGGTGCGTATAATTTTATAATATATTTCTAGATTCCTTATGGATCAAGGGTCTACGTGACTTTATGACCGTCAGCACACAATTTCTGCCATAGCATTCTTTTTGAAAGTTTATCGGCCTATCTCTTCACCCCCGTATCGGCATAACGTGTTATTACATCAAGCAAGTTGTACATACAAAGTGAACCTCGCTAGTCAAGGACACGGCCTTCGCTCCTCCAGGAAGTATCCGAGGGTATATTTGTTTACAAAACACAAGCAAGTTTTTTTGTCCTCAGTTTTCGTCAGTTTACCAACATTTAGGGTCTGGTCGGTTGCTTGCAGGGAAACAACTTCTGTGCCTCATAATTTCCAGACACATTTTCCTAGAACCAAGATAATACTGCAATCATATTACAAGGAATACACATAAACCAATAATTATAATACCTGGAATAACAATAATCTTTCAATTGTGGTGCATGCAATACCTTACAGCTATGAATGCATATACATATTACTTGGCAATGATTAATTTATTCCCTAATCATTTATTAACGGGGTGTCTAAACCAATTATTTCAGTTTCAATTTACAGAGTAGTTGACCTCTTTTGCATATACATTTTTAAGAACAGTTAAGAACGCCCTTTTTATATTCAATAAACTTTAAGAGTTTTTGGTAGTGCGTTAAATATTTCAATACACTGAAAATAATCTCTCTTTTGATAACCAGTTAAATGTTCTACTGGCCTATGAATATTTCTTTTCTGTTTTCTCTTATAAGTGGGTGCCTGTAGATTTATAGTGTATTTATTTTGATATTTAATCTAAAGTATTATAATGGAGGTCAACATTTTCAGTTTACAAAACCAATTTCTGCGGGAGGCTCAGTGATGGGCTTATGGAATTCTTCTCCATGCATTTTCTGAAATTTAGAGATAATTTTGTTTCTACAGAGATATAACGAATGATTTTACATAATTTAATATAGCATAAAATAAGCAAAATATAAAGATTTTAAGGTTTTCACCTAGTTAAAATTTCTCAAAGACCTAATGAGATATTACGCTAAAGCCAGCTTAGGCGCAATGTATGTGAGTTCACATTTCAGTGATTATCTACTTGACGTCCATAAAAGGAAACATAAAAGTAGAGATAAATTGCCGCTTTAAAATGTCAATAATGTATCAGAGTGAGAAATAATTAAGCATGCCTTCAAGGATCAATTCCAGATACTCTATTTTATCTAATTTATATAAATGATCTATCTTTAGCCATCAAAAGTATAGCGCAATCTGTACCATTTTCAGACAACACAAGCGTGTTGCTATATGGTAATAACTTTAATGATTGTGCATTAAAATTAAATGAAGTTTTAAGTTTCCTGTTTTTAAAGCTAATAAGGTGTCTTTAAAGTTAGATAAAATAAAAGTTTAGAAATTCATCTCACAGAGATCTCCAATTCCCCAATTACACATAGGAAATGCTAATGGTGCACAATAACAAACATGGCATTAAATTCCTGGGCCTACAAATGGATAACTATCTGAATTGAAAGGTTTATATTAATCTTATCATACCTAAACTTAGCTCTAAATGCTGTGCAATTCGTGCATTATTAATCTTGAAATCAATGAAGAATTTTAAAGTTAATCTATTGTGTCTATTTTAACTCAATAATTAAATATGGTGTCATTTTGGTGGAAAATTCAGTTAAATGCAGAAATTTTTTAAGCTCCCAGAAATAACGACTATCCATGTGAATATATGCCATCCCTGTTGACTTTATATATCTTTATTATAATAAAGAAAATCTTGTACTAAATCAAGATATAAACAAACACCAGACAAAAAGGAAATCTACACGGACGAATTTCAGCATTATTTCGTTATCAAAAAGGAGCTTATTATGAATACATTTTAATATTGAAATGGATCCTCCGTCCCCACCCCACAAGTAAACAAATTTGCATAATTGCAAACATTATAGTGAACTTATATTCCATGATGTCTTGTGTCTTTAAATAGCATGAAGCTTACTCTACTATTAATATCTAGCATACATTAAAAACTCAGAAGGGAGATAGGATGATCAGAAGTCTGATGTAAATTGTATAATTAATATCCGATAAGTTATAATATGAATATCTAGGAAAATTCTTTGTAAAAGCAAATGTCTTTTGGTGCTTTTGCTTTCGAGCCTCCAGCGGGAGACGTGAGCCAATACAATAGCGAGGATGGATACTCTATTGCATTCTAGAGAGGCGACAAATCCTTTAGGTACTGTTGAACATGTGAGCAATTCTATAAAAGCTAATTCAATATTAATCATTAATACACAAATTCAAAATCTTAATAAAACCAAGCCAAAAGATAAATAATCATACCTTTAAGACGGTAAAACAGGTGAACATACTCTGGCATAGCGCGGACGCGTGTTCGAATGCCCACCTACCGGGAAAGAGGCCTTAAAATATTGAGTATCAGCGCCGCTTTGACTCGCCAATCGGAGCCTTGGATTTTGAACGACTGAAGTACGTGGGTTCAGTTCTGAAGCCCTGGGTGAGCTAAGAGAGCCACGTGGTGCAGATTCGAATCTTGTATATATATGAGGAAACTTCCTCAGAAACGCACGCAGTTTTTGGAAGCAGATTTGGAAGGAAGGAGCAGTCTCAAGTAGTCGCAGCGATAAGTGGTTTGTGGTTTCTCGGTATCATAGTTGATGGTTTTGCAGTAAGCAGTTGCAGTGAATAGTTTTGCAGTTTTCGGCACTTCAGCTTTCGCTCAGCTTACAATACAAAAGTTAAGTATTTCTGAACTTTAATTCTGGCATGAATTACAGCAGTCAGTATATCGAGAGTCGTTCCGATATCAAGCCTTTCCTGACACGAGGTACACAGCTATGTAATGTCATCATATCTTTAGCATTACATGAACAGCCTCGTACAAAATTTACGTCGGCGGTCAAAGCAGCGCACTAGAAGGCAAGTACACGAGTATGATTCCAATAAACACGTGCACAGTTCATGCAGCAGAGAGTAGTTCTCCCCTATCGCGCGACTCCGAACGCAATTGAGCCTCGCAGGTTATCGTCATTGCGACGATTGTGACCTCACAACGAAACGGTTGCAATATGTAACGTTCTTGCCCCTAACCTAAAGGCCTTAACTAATAACGGCAAATCTTTCAAAACAATTATAAAAACACTTGTGTTAAATAGCACATTATTGTGTAGATTAATGCATAAATGACAACATACCACATTAATGTATAACTTTTGTACATAATTGATATTAGTCCGTATATAATCATATATAGACATATATTTGTTTATATATATGCACACAAAATGTAGTCGGTTCAGGTGCTATAGTGGTTACCATACTTGCCTTCTAAACCCAAGATCGCAAGTTCGAACCCGGTCAGGACCGATGGATTTTTTCGGGCGTAAAAATCCTAAGTATGGCTTCCTTCGGAACGGAAGTAAAGTGTGGGTCCCGTGTCGTACATTTGCGGCACGAAAAAGAACCTCTAGCCTGAAAGAGAGGCATCTGAGCAAAATTTACTGGTCGTTTCACGCCCTGAGTTGAATGGGATGCTGATGACCTGAGATGTTAAAGAGCGTCCATAAATAAATTAAACAATCAATCAAAAAAAAAAACACAAAATGTACACATCTTTGTAACTGATAAATTCTCTGTTCATAAGTCTCAACAACTTATCAGTTTTATCAAAATTAAGAGCTTTAAATCATGTATATGTATTTGTGTGTTTCTTACATTAAATGTGGCCACGCCTTTATGCATTTTAAGTTTTATATATATTTATTGTGTGTGTGTGTGTGTGTGTGTGTGTGTGTGTGTGTTTTGTCAAGTACTTTGTCCCGTTTCCAGACAATTTGAATTGACTTTAAATGACTTTGCTAGAATTGGGAGACTCATTTGACTGCAGTAGTCTACGTTAAACAACATGTACTGCGAGTAATAGGAACCAGTGCTCGTGTTGTTACCAATGAAAAGTGTTTTTCTACCTGCGACATCTAAAAGAACATTGCGGCAGACCGACTGCCAGTACACAGAATGTTGGCCATGTGGAATGGAAAGTCGGATAGGGAACAAGAGTCTGTTCGAAACTGCACATCATAATTGCAAATATCAGCAACAGCGTCTACTTGCTCTGATATTGTTCATCTGAATGTGATGGTATGTTCAGCTTCGATCTGCCAGGTAATTAACCTACTAGCTTCAACTATCTTTATGCAGCAGAAATCTATCGACAATAATCTGGTGTGTCTTTCTGTTATTACATAACATTTTGGGCTGAAAGTTAAATCATGTTTATGAACATCCTGATAAGAGAAAACATTTATCTGCTTACATGATATAAAAGAGTATTCTTGTGTTTACACTCGATAAATGCACACAAATGCTCATAGTACATTTTGTATATTATTAAACCGATTTTCGAATGCTATTTTTAATTTCTTTATGCAGCTTAGACAGCATGATCTGCCTCAAATCTGAATTATTTAATTAAAATGAACAGCCATACAGTAATAATTTTGAACATAGTACATTGAAAGTAAATTAAAGCCGTTTTATTACACTTTAATCGATAGTAGGTTATTGTTTAACCCTATATTGAAGAACTTAATTCTCTTCTTTGTTTAGATGCTTATTTATAATTACAAATTAACGTTTTTAATAATCTTAACATATGTATTAAAGTAACTGTATAGCATCATGGCTTAAAGTGATGCAGCAGGTAGGGATGGAATATGTTTTTATTTTCTTTTATGCTCTATTTTGTCTGGGCAAGGGAGTATTACCCATTTTTAGAACTTACATACCGAGCATAGCGTTAATATGATGAATTTTGAAAGAACATTATGTGCCCTTCCCTCTTTGATACTTAGGTATAACTCCTGCATTTTGTGTTCTACCAAAATATAACACAACGTTTTGGATTTATACGCAAAATTAATACGCGAAAATGAGGTGCCATAAAAATTAAAAATATGTTTCTTATCAATCATTATTGACCTAAATCAGGTGACTGTTAAAATTATCGCGTTTTATTTATCGTATATTAATTAGTACTATTAATAGTGACTACAAATATATGGCATCCCTGTTTTAAGGTTATTTCTGGATTATATCACATATATTACTCAGTGTAGTGTTACTTTACACAATATATTCTTGTTATTTAATTAAATTGCACATTGTTTCAGTTCTAAGTATTTAGTAAGACACATATCAGGTTATGGTTATTGTTTGCCCATTAGCTTTGAATTGTGTGAGATGGATTTGTTTATATCTGTTAAATGCGATGCTTGTCAATAAACTGCCTGAAACACTAAGTTAAGGAAATAAGTCTCCATAGGCCAGCATTAAATTTAGCTTATTATTAAAAGGGAGATTATCGTGGTTTTAAAATATTAATTTCACTATCAAACACTCTTAAAATGCTTACTGGATAGCAAAAGTACGTTCTTAATCACAACTACAATATCCATGTAAAAGCCGTGATATTCTGTTATGGAAATTAACTTAACAAAAGGGAAATTATTAAAATATTTATTGGACTACCAAATACTTTAAATAAACACTCGATAACAAAAAGACGTTCTTAATTACACTTAAGAACTTACCCATTTAAACGACCTGATATCTGTAAATGAAATTAACTTTTACCAAAGGGAAGTTATTATTAGTGTATAAAGTGTTTATTGCACTACCAAAACTCTTAACATATTTATTTGATAACAATAAGAAGTTCTTAATTATTCTTAAAATATGCAATTAAAAAAACCAGATACTCTGTGAATGAAATTAACTTGTTATCAAAATGAATTTATTATCGGGGTATTAAATGTTTATTGCACTACTAAATACTCTAAAATATTTATTGAATAACAAAAATATGTTCTTAATAATTCTTAAATTATCCAAATAAAAACACCTAATGCTCCGTAAATGAATTCTTTGACGATTATGGTTCTGTGTCTATGAGTTGAAAATGATATCGCTTAATCCAGTTCTCCACATTCATTAGACACTGTAACCTTTAATGAATCTACGAGCACAGCACAAAACCAAAGAAAAGACTTAATGATCTTGTCGCATTGTTACATTAGTTGCTTTTACTGTGTGATTTTTGCTTTGTGGCATCGCTCCATATGCAGTTGATCGAGCTGTGCAGTTTTCGTCTTGTTCCCGGGCTTAAAAGGGGGCCAATGGGGAGGTCAGTTTGAGTTCAAATCAAGGAAAGTTCCTATGAGTTGTGTAACAGTGTATTATGTATTCATTAGGGGGCTTAATACAGTGATTAATTAAGTTAATATGCTTCTATACAGGCATTCTATTCCACAAAGTGTATTTATTTACGATTTGTACGTGCGTACAGAACCGGAGATTATCTCAAGAGAGTTTCCCTTTTATTCAACTTCCAAGTCGATAATCGATCCACTGATTGGTAAATAAATTTCGTTAAACGGGAAGTATTCTTGATGTAAAGTGTACACAGTCACACACAGTACTCACATAAGAAAGGTAACTTTGAACATGCTCTGGAACGTTCCTATAAAATTACTCGACGTCTTTCTCAGCTTACGGGAATACGGGAATAACCCATTCAAACGGCTACAAAACTACTGAAGTTCAAATCCTATATAATTACTGTAGTGCAAGAACTTAAACCGGGTAACCCTGCATCCAAGAGTACATTTTGTGAATGGATTTTGAGGAGCATGCGGAGAAATTAACCATATTCTAATTTCCATTATAGATGAATTTTTGTTTCACATAAGTGAGTGTGTTAATATACAAACAACTGATACCGGAGTGCAGAAAAACCTAACTTGCTTTACGAACGACCCTTGCATGATCAAATGATAGTAGTGTGGTAATTTTAGCGGCGAGAAAATAATAGCCCCTATTTTTTAAAAAAACAACTGATGTGATAGGTATGTGCTAAATATTTTACAACCCTTTTTTCTTGAATTAATTGAGAGGAAACTTAGGTTCTTGACTTTCCAACAGGACTCTGCAGCGGTACATATATCCCATGTCTGTTGCATGCAATTCATGGAATGTTCAACGATAGAGTCATCACTAACAACATAGTTCATCGGTTCCCCCGATTTAGTGCCCTGGATTTTTATCTCTGGGGGGTATCAAAGAGAAACGTGTACAAGACTAATCCACATACATTAGATGATCTGAAAATTAACATTCCCAAAGAAATTGTTTCCGTTTCTCAGAGGGAGCTGCCTATGGTAATGGTTAATTTCATAAGCCGATGCCAGAAATGCATGGAAATTGGGGGGAGGCAGGTCCAGCATATTCTTACTTGATAATGGTTAGTAACTGTGCATTTTAAATGTTAGTAATAACTTTGGCGACAATCATAGCTGCAGATTTTCTGACAGCCGTTCACCGCGGTATCAGCTTGAACCGACCGACTGACCGACCGGCAGTTACGCGTGGGGCGGTCCCGCGAAGGAAAAATCACCCATCATTAAAATTTAGGTATGTGTGTAAATAGTGGTGCGGTTTGTGTTGAGATAAATATGAAAGTCTTAACTGGATAGAAACTGATAAAAACTAAAAAGCAAGAAAACTTAATAAATGATATATTTTACTTTTAACAATCTGAACTTACCTCGACATGTTATTTTAGATTGATGAGGTTACTGAACAGTTAAATTCAGTTGACTCTTTTATTTTTGTTCTATGAGGTTGATGCATAAGTTCGTAATATTTTGGCTGAATAACATTTTTATTTAAGATGAATAACTTAGAGAAATTAATCAAAAATATGATGCTTGACTCTCTCCCAATGCCGTGGTAGTTTCTATATTTTACGCCTGAAGAAATCTGCTGATTAGTAGCTGAAGAAGTCAAATCAAGTTTGTAAAGCATGTTCATTATCGGACGAGTTCCCTCAAAATTGCTGGATAGAGGACGGAAAAGATGAAATTTGGAAGGAGGAAGATCTGCGTATATGGGGGGTTTGGAATTACTTCACAACCAAGCTCCTGGATAGCTGATTTCATCATGCTAGTGGAGTGTGGACGTGCATTAACTTTTGCACGGGATGTTGCTTTTTTGTTAGCGCCCAATCATTTTTTTTGTTTGATGTTGACACAGAGGCACCCTTTTTCATAATCTGTAATAATCTTGCATGGGATAGTCGACGTGGTTCACGAGCTATCCGATGACTAGCAAGCAAAGATTCAAGGTGTACTTACAAACACAACGCTTCAAATAACAACAGATTACAAACGGTAAACGCAGAACGCAGTGTTGTGACAAACAAAAACGCTGCGAACTTATGCATCAAGCTAATATAATTGAGAAATGGACACTTCTGAGATAGCTCTGTAGGTAAACAAAGCCACTTTGTTATTAGTCAGAAGAGATACACCATTTGCTTTGCTCAAACTTTTTAGGTGGTTGTACTGTTCTCTCTGAGACATTTAATACTTGTTTTTTTTTTGACGACTGAAATTTAGGGTGAAAAAATTAACAAGAGTTTTGGGATTGTGGCAGGTGATCGGTTTTCTAATTGTTCTATATTTAATAGTGATACCCATAATTGCTTTCTAGACGGGGGTGGTGGTAGAAGATTTTATTCCTAGTATTCCTAGCTATTTTAATTTTTAATTCTTTTTGTCAGGTAGTGCAGAGTTTCTGCAGTATGTGTTCTAGTTTTGTTCAGTTTTGTTGCTTGCCGATTTGTTCCTGTTGCAATCTCACCAAGAACTTTTGCAGGAGGAATTGCTAATTAGTTCAAGAACCATTCTGAGCCTGGTGTTCCATTTTGATATAGATTGATGGAGACGGCCACGTTGCTCAGGAGGAATGGGCAGCATTTGGTCATCATAGCTTCCAGTAGAAATTTGTTTTGAAAACTGGAAATTATAACCCTACCATCTGAATACATTTTCTCTCTTATAACGTCTCATATTAAAAATAAAAATAAATGAACTAGAAATATGCCGGTTTACAAGACAGAAAATAAATCTTTATTCTTCATTTAAACTATTTAATACTTCGCCAAATTCCCTTAAAATTTATTGGATAATAAAATACGCACATTCTTAACTATTCTTTAATATATTTATGTAAAAAGGCCTATTCTTCTCTAAATAAATTCTTTGTTGACTTTGACTGTGTGTGCACAAGTGCAAGATATGAAACTTAAATCTAGTTTATTTAGCACATACTGATACTGATGAAATTGACATGTTCTACATTCATTAGCCATTGTGTCTATACATATATCAACAGAAAGCAAAGCAAAATAAAGCGAACATCAGACCTACTATTAGATTAAATATGAAGAGTCTAAAAATTACATGAACATGAATGGAATTTTAACTGGAACTGCGATGTCTTTTGTGCACTATATTTATTGCACAATATCAGTTCATGTATAAGTAAAGAAAGATCTACACCATTTTCAGAAACGTTTATAGTGTTATGTAAACTTTATTGCACAGTAAAGATCTTGTTCTAAGACGCAGAAAGTATATGAATTCAAATTTCAAGATAACCTTCATACTAATTGGTAATCTTAAATGTACAAATGTAAATAATAAACAAGAAGTGTTTTGTGCTATAAGTAGTCGTTACGACGGACTAAATAACAATCGTGTTACTATTATATCATCTACCCGTATTTTAATGCTCTTTAGAGAGCTATGCAATTCAGACTGAAGTATTGGAAATCCCTTTGGAGTTTAAACGACACTAAATTTTTTTTATTGCAGAGAATTCGATGTGAATACTCTCGGCTTATTAACTTTTTTTTCTAATCCTTGTCATATGTGCATTTTGACATCTATCATTTACACGAACTGCTATCATGCAATAGCTTGCGGCTAGCTAGTCTGTGCTCATGACGTGCTTTGAAAACAACGCAAAACTCGAGGATCGCAGCAAAAAACCCTTGTCGATACAATCACCAGCATAAGGGTAAGCCTGTAAACATCTAATACCTAATAACTTACCATTATATCTACATTTTTATTTCGGACAATTATAATTGCACTTCCCTAAGTCCTTCACAATTCCGAAGTTAATGAAGCGTAATCAATGACTAATTAACCTGTACTGGCTCACTTCTGTGCACATGACTTAAAATGGAGATATATTTTCTTCTTTTCTGTTGGTTCAAAATGTGGTTAATGAATAGCCTGAGCCTGTAAATTCATTTTATTTAACCATAATGACAATAATATTGTCAGAAAATAATTTCTTGTTTGAGTTTTTGAAGGTATATAATATTCGTATAATTTGTAAGGTTGAAGCTCAATTTTAACTGCATTTAAAGTTAAAAAGTCGCTTCCATAAGCTCAGTGACATCTGATTAAATGTAATGTGTTGGGCTACCAAAAGTTTGCAGTGTGGATATCGTCCGTGTAGATTCAGCTTATTTTAAAATTGACATTTATCTTAGTTGTCGTCCATAGATTTTATTAACTTTTTTTTTCAATATACAAACCATCGTATGTTTTCTCGTTTGCTTTAAATTGTACGGCATCGTATTGCTAGATAGAACTCGATTAATTAAACAAAATTGATTGCTATAATGAATTTAACGCAAACTCTTTGAACAAATTGAAATTTAAAATAATCTAAGCAATTTTGTTATTTTTAAACAGTATTTATAAGCCAACTCGAAAAAAAATTAACTTCAATTTCGATACCTGAAAATAATTTGATAAAGTCAGACATGACAAACTTGCTAAACTACTTTTCCGATTTATTGTAAATGCATTAGAAACAAATTAAAAATATAAGCAGAGTTTATATTTTGAGTTGTTTGTCATTTATTTTCATATACATTCACGTATGTACTAACGAACTATATTTATCATTAGACAATGTTAAACTTTCTAACATTTTCAGTGTTAAATGGATAAATGCAAACCAATTTTATGTACTGTTGCTTTAGAATTCTCTGCATATCCTGATTTTCGTGATTAATTCATTTTGAGTGTCATTCCTTAGTCACATTCCCTGTTCGGTTTGCTAAAGTATCGACTCATAACCAACTGAAAAAGAGTAGAGTGCAGGTACGAAATTGGCTTGGGTATATCTTTTTTACAGTTTCCATTCATTCGAAAAAAGTAAATGTCTGGTTACTTAGAGCAGAAGTTGACAGAGTGGCTTGTTTGCTAACGTCACAAATAATGCACCCTGCAACTCACAGGTATGGAGGGACAGTTGGAATGATAGAGTGTGTGCATGTTTGCAATTACAAATTGGAAATTATTTTACCAGCACTCAGGTAATATTGGGCAATCATTTTGCCTAGGCTGACTCTTGGTAGCATAGCAATGGCTGCACATTTGGGTAGTGGTGGTTGCGCAGTAACGCGGCCGCGCAGGTTAATGCACAGCAATCAGTAAGTGATAGGTGCTGTGTTTTATTATGTTGTTGCACTGCTTTTGGTGCATTCGCTGTTTGAATCTGGTGTAGCAATTTAGTAAAACAAAGAATTTTCATTTGTTGTACTTTTCTAGTAGTAGTAGCAGGAGCAGGAGCAGTGTCTTTATTGTTATAAAATTCTATATACATATTACAAATATATTTCATGCTTGGTCATCGACCGTACTTGCTTGTATGATACACACTTTGAAAGAGAAAAAATACATAAATCAATAATATCAAATGAATTTAAAATATAAAAACAGAAGAATGGCATTTACAGTGCAAGCAACTTAACATGTTATTTACAATTACACAAGTTATTGCTCTCTACTAGAAGAAAATTTTCTTCTCGCTTCGAGCACAAGGAAAATGCCCATATTCAATTAACTAGTGTGGTTCGCAAACAGGTCCCAGCACGCCAATCGTCCTCTAATTGCCTTAAAAACATTTTTAGGAAACAGAGTTTTTCTCAGAAGCTCCCAGTGGACACCTTTTGCCAGAATACGTACCCAGTCCTTCTCCCCTTCATAAAATGGGCAGATTATCCTACCAGAACTAATCGTTATTTTTTGTGCTTTTCAGCTTCCTGATATTATCTTTTCCCCCCTAGAACGAGCATATATATACCTTCTTACCCCAGGTTAGTTCTCGATTTTCTGCCTTCTGATATCCTCTAGACTTGTCATAACCTTCTTCCATGCATTTTTAGTATTTTCAGTACCTCGTCGCCACATTGAACTCAGGCCAATTCTTCCATCACTGCATCCCGAAAGAGTTGTGTTATATGTTGTATTTGGTGCCTATAGCATTTTGTGCGAAGTGTGGACTGGTCTCCTTGCATTAGTCAACTCACCTCCCTATGACCATACAGTTTGAAGTTTTTTTTGGAGAGGCCCGAGAACCATTTACTAAACATTAACATTTTATTTACATGTTCAGCACTCCTCCATCCCTATAGTTTACTTTCATATATAAGAATAGGCTTATTCGTATCATTGTACATCCTTTCTAGCGTATCTACTGGTATATCTGGAAGGCGAGACAGAGCATGTAGTAACTCAAATAGCTGACTTTGTACTCATAATTGCGTATTTCATTTTCCGCTCATATTAAAGGTTATTCCAAATAACAAAAATGTGTAACATTTTGAATTTCTGGTCCACTATAGTGCCAGTTTTCATCTCTACAATATACATAGTCATTTTCAAATGACATTATTTCAATTTTGTTAACATGTACCAGCATTTCACACAATCTTCTAGGATGTGAATGCCTTTCTATAAACCATTTCTCGTTAGAGATAAAAGAATTAGATCACCAGCATTCAAAAGCACAGGAATGCATATACCGTCCGCTATCAGGGCATCCGGAATATCATCTATAGTTAGATTAGACAAAAATGGAGGTACAAACATCCCTGAGGAACCCCTCTATTGGCTGATCTACATTCGGATACATTCTTTTTGTCTATATTAACAGCCAATTTCAAAACGCTCTATATCTGTATCAGAGCATTTGTCATTTTGTTGGGGACAACTTTCTGACAAACTTTTATTAACAGATCATCTCTCTGAACACTGTCAAAGGCTGTTTTAAGTCAATATTTGCGGTGTATAATTTATCATGTTTTCTTGTTAAATTTATATCTATTAGCGTCTTTAAAGCGGATATAATGTCCACCGTAGAAAATCTTACCCTGAAACCTGCTTGATACCTGGATATTTTATTGTATTCTCTAGCCCGTCCCCTTAATTGATCGTAAAAGTTTTTGCAGTATGCTTTACCTAACACAGATAAAAATGATACGCCCATGTAGTGCTATGTTACTCATGCCTTTGAATATCGTCCTTATCATTCCCATTGTCAATGCTTCTATACATTTTCTCCATTAAATAATTTATTGAATGTGATTTGCAAGCCGTGTTGTTACTTCCGGTAGTAATATAAAGAATTTTATAAATTTCCTCAATTCCGGGTGCTTTACCGTTTGTTAATTAACAGGCAATGTAATTTTGCTATTCGTTATTTCTAGTCTATTGTTGGTGCTGAGGAGATTAAACGCAGTTCGCTAAAAACAGCTGCGGTCCCTCTCACTGCAGCAATCCATTTTCACCATACAATATTAAAATACGTCAGTCATTTTCTGGTTTCGATGTTTGTCTATCCTCTGTTTTGTACTTTAATTTTTGTGACCAAGTTCCACACGTTTATCGTAACCCTCCAATCGGTTGCAGTTCTTAGGTTCCCCGCCATTTTATTATGCCATTTTCCAAAGAGTCTTTATATTATTTTCTATTTGGACATAAGAAATGCGCTTCCTCAAATCCCTCCATTCTGTAAGGCTTAAGGGCCGCTTCGGCGTTTTTCTTCGCTTGTTTAAATTTTGTGTTGTACAACCCTTCTTTTGTATGACATTTACTTGAATTATTCTGGATTTTCATATGTCTACCTGCTAACTATATTTTCTCTGAAGTCTTTTAACAATATTTGCATTGCTTCCATCTCCCCATTAAATCTATTTGCCGAGTCACGCAATATTGTTACAAATTCCTCCATTTCCTTTGGGATCCATTGGTATCGCAACAGCGGTGACAGAAACTTTATCAATTTCCCTTACATTATTTACTGAAGTTAGATGCTGATTTAACGTGAGAAAGATAGGTGAGTTGTTAGATTCCTCTTTATTTCCTCTTGCATAAAAGCTAATATATCTTATGAACATAATATATAATCAATAGTGTTTCTACCATTGCAATATATGAACTTTAATTCTTCCGCAAGTCTGATCCATATTTCCCGTTAATAACTTCCACCTGAAAGGCATCGCAAAAGGATAGTCATTTCTTCCCGTCCGCGTTTAGTGTTGCGTCTTTACTATGTCGCAATGCTGTGCTATGGTTATTTTCTCCACGTTCTAATGTTATATTTTCATATCTGATTATGGCATTAAAATCTCCCATAATCACTAAACCAGAGTGTGGGTTTGTGTCTTGTATCTGTCTGATGGTGTCAATCAAATCCATAAATAAACTGGGATTGGTAAACCAGAACGCCGCAGGCTGCCTGTCTAAAATTAATATACATAATTCGATTCCACTTAATTGGCGATATACAGCAATAACTGCGCTTAAATGAATGTTAGGCCAGTAGACTTCAGCTTCACACTCTTTTTGAAACTGTAGTGGCAATCTCCCCCCCCCCCCCCCGCAGGGTATCTCCCTCTCGTTATTTCACTCCCTCAAATCGCGCTTTGAAGCTACTAATAGTACTCTTTACCGTCTTTTATATCTCCACCGGGTGGCCGAGGTCGTTAAGGCACGGACTCGTGAGTGGGTGGCCTGGGGTTCGAATCCCACCAGGACCGTCCTTCCTGACTGAGGTTTTTTCCAGGTTTTCCTCAGTTCTCATAAATGGCAAATGCTGGGGAGGTACCCTAAACTTAGGCCAGGAACGTTTCCTACCTTAAAAAAAAATCCTTTCCCAATATATCATTTTATCTCATGTTCATCGCCTGTGATGCCTCAGTAATAAAAACGGGTGTTAACACCATTAAAAACCCCGTCTTTTACCCAAGTTTCTGTCAGTCCCGTAATATCTGCACTATAATGCAAGTTTAATCTTCATACTTCAACATTCCACAGGCCAACCATCAGGTGGGCAGCTTTTCCCTCTATGATCACCTCTACCTGTTCTAGTGTTCATTCCGGCAGCTTAGCATCTTCTCTTTTTGCCACTGCTTTCTGGCTGTCCGGTCCCGTTATCGCCTCATTGCTGAGACAACCTATCAACCTGCTCCAGGTTCTCTCTGTTTTTTAAACGGCCGCCGATATACAGCTTACTAAACCACATGACGACATGATGTACATGACGCCGAGCCTCCATCGTGTGCGGTAGATAAATTGCCACTCATGCCGTATCTTGTCACTAAAGTCCTCTGCAATGGCGAATACCGTGCCAGGAATATATCTTACAGCCTATATGTCTGGTATTCCCATTCTACCTACCCTATGTGCTCTTTCGATGTCCCCTTTTCATAGCTGTATCCCTAATTGTAACCCCAGTCGTCTGTTGCCAGTTCTCATTGTGAGCTTCGGACACACCATATATTATAATTCGTGACTGGTTTTCATATACTCTGATTTGCCTTCCGTGCTTCACGCTGTGCTTCCAGTATTCGGATGCGGTGCTCTGTCTTTTCAAAGGCCTCCGCTATTGATTGTTACCTTCAAAATCCGTTGCTCAGTTTGTTCTCGGTTAAATTAAAACCTTTCTTAACTTCAAACTTCAGCTCCTCCGAAACTCTTTCCAGTCCAGCTAACGTTATACCCGAGTCGCTCAGTCTTTGACTCTGATGTTACTCGTGGTCAAGACAGGCGGTGTGGCCTGATCTGTGTCGCATAGTAAAAACTGATGAGAACCCGTATGCTTAATAGTAACGGTTATGTAAACGGTATCCTGTGTTATGTACGCAGTTTAATACAACATAATTTTAAACATAGGCATAATTCTAACACGGCACCAATAGAAAGAGGCTGTCTTACATTCTGCTAATCATCAAGGGGAAAGATGCCACACTCCTCATAGATTTTGATTTATTCATCACTAGTGCCAATATTTATCCAGAGAAAAAAGAACTGTTCCACAAGTTATTCTAGTACATTATTAGTGCAGAACTGTCCACGTATGAGCCACAACACGTTGCCATTTATCCATTGAAAACTGTTCTATTCTTTGCTGTACCAGGCGGTCCACATTGGCGAGATGGAAAATCGTATTATTGCCTTTAACATACACTTCACCTATGCTCAAACTTGTTCAATGATATAAAAATGGCAATTATAAGGTGAGATTCTAATGACTGTGTGCCCATGAGCAGTGGAAATAGAATCTATTTCGCAATTGCAGAATCCTGACCTACAGAATTTTACATTCTGCAACAATTCTAATTTTGTCATGGTTATAGTTATCCCTGGAATGTTATTTGTTACCAAGAATTAAAGAACTTAATTCCCTTTTATCTTTCACTGTTGGTATTTTGTTCAACTGTATAGATTAGTAAGAAACATTGTCCGTTATTGTTACACAATTGGCCCCTATATTTGGTAGCAGAGCACTCTTGAACCATGGGTGAAAGTTTTGCCATTCATTTCTTCATGATAATCACAAGTGCTTTTCGACCTGAATATAGGTGTGACTCCTGGAACAAATCCATTTACTCCACCTGCATGAAGCAGAATAAATCTGCTGCTCTCACCAGTGAATGCTTTTTATGTACCTTCTACACAGTCAGCTATACAGGCGTGTGATTTTGTGTCCCCGAAATTCACCAACGCTTCGGTGAATTCCACACCACTTTTTGGGGACTAATGTTTAAAATTTCCCTCAAAAATATCCCACGACATGCTACAGTATTTCTTCTTTCTATCACAAAATTTCCTTCTGAAAATGTTATATCCAAAAAAAAAAAAAAAAAAAAAAAAAAAAAAATCTTTCAGCACTTTACTGGAGCCAGTTTTACCACCATAAAATAAACCGACTTCTTTCATAGAACTCAGGAGCGTCTCACGAGTGGGAAATCCCTTTTTCAGGCAATATTGATAAATATCCTTCTGAAAGGTGTCGAGAGTTGTGTTAGAGCTGGATGGAGGTCTTTGTTTGCGAGGAATACTTTGCTCCAGACGTGTATTGCCATCAAATTGGCAATTTTTATCAAGATTTTGACCGCTGTTTTCTTTCAAAGATTCACAGACTCTATCACTCTCGCAACAGGATGAAGGGGTCCTCCGTTGTCTCACTTCTCAAAATATTTGCGCAACTTGAATATAAACTAGCAGCTTTGACTCTTGTAAGAGATTCTACTGTTTTCTTTTCCGATTTTGATAAACAATAGCTATATTGCTATAACAATAACTATAATAATAGCTAATAACAATTACTATAACTAATAATAATAATAATAATAATACACAATAATACACAAAACAAGCTAATTTCACCCGAACCAATTAAAGTAAAATCTTACGCTACGTGCTATGTATGAAGCAAGAGTTGGCAACAGAGCTCTAAATGCAGAAGACGTACATGGTGAGAATCTCTGTGGTTAGTGGTACCAGATATTTTATACCTTGGTGCGCGAGCATCTGTGTATAGCAGAGCCAATCGTGTAACAGTAAATTAACAATAAAAACATAATCTAACAAAAATGTTGGTTGTTAATATTTATTGTACAAATATAGAGAAATAGCTTCATTTACTGTACGATTTTAAAGTGCGTTCACAGCTTTAAAGGGCGGTAAGTTGGCAAAGCTATTTTCTTCTCTCTCTTTCTTTACCCCAACGGAATGTCAGGGCCTGTGACTGAGCGGCTGGAGTGTAACACCTGCTGCTAGCTGCAGATCGTTCGGCAGGGGGAAAAATGACACGTCTGCATTCTACCACTGTTAAGTAGCAAATTCCAAGTCTTTCTAAAGAAACGAACCCGTTCAGTGTCGTAGAGAATTTCAAGAAAACTTTATTGGGGCCACTTTGCCTAATATATATGGTTCATAAAATAGCGAACATATTTAAAATTACGGGACCAGTCTTGTGAAAAAAAATCAATCGAAGACATCGCTTTTCAACAGAGGAAAAACTTTATCATTGGTACTTGTTTAGAACAATCGCAGCCAAAATTTGTTAAACAAGCGGAAGTCAGCCATGAACCAGTAGAGTGCGCTACTTGATCCATGCAACGTTACAGAAGTTTTAGCCCACAAGCCAGGGATCTGCAGATGAAAATACATAACTACTTCTTAACTCATGTTACACATGCATGGTGTTGCACATGGCTTAAGTGCGTTTTATTTGTCCTCTGTTATTGCTAATTCCTTTATTATCTGTACCGTAGCCTAAAACCCTCTATTATACAAGTATGGACACGCTTTGCGGCGGAATTTGCCGACAACCGAGCTCCGTGATTGGTTCGCTAGCATCAGTCGCCATTTTGATGTTATGCCATATGTTTATATGGAGAACATGTTTAAAATGTTATTTTAATTTAGTTAATATGCCTGAGTGTTGTGCATTTGGTTGTACAATTCAAGGAAAGAAAAGCGTTGCGTTATACTCAAATTCAAGGTTTAATATTGACATGTAAATTGCATTCAAAACAACTTATGTAATGTAATAAAATATTTGTCAACATGGCTACGTTGTATTCAGCAGTGACTATTACTAAGTGTATTATACTTACAATATTATTACTGTATTTCAGTATACTCTGCGCTTATTTTCGAATACATCTGCCATGTCTTTTAAAATTAGACAAATGTATGTAATTTTGAAGGTGTGTTGAATTTTTTTTACATAAAAATAGTTCGCTACAGTCATGCAGTTCATTTGCAATGCCACTATTGCAGAAAAAATGAATTTAAAAATGCAACATGCTACTATAAGATAAATAAATGCACTATAGGTTAACTGTAGGCCTTATAAGGTTAGGGTATAATAACTTCATTACAACAATTATTATAAATAGTGAATAGCAAATAAAATGAGAATTTCTTGTTTTAAATTTCACGTGGTAAATGAATGTAATTAATAAGGACTACGTTTAACATTGCGATTTCTGCTGTTCCAACCGATGACAGCCTTTTTCTCTGCCGGCAAATGATCCGTCATTGGTCGCAGAGTTTAGATGCAAGTATTATGCGAAAGTGCCATAACTATAACTGGCATAGTCTCAAAGTATGCATTTTCTATCTGACCTAGGCTTTCTAATGCAAAGAGGAGAACATGAGAAGATGCAGAAGGTATCATTCAACAGTATAACACAAATATTTTAGAAATTAACTGTACGACAATTGGGTAAAACGACGAAAACTTAACACATAGTCTTGTGGGAGTTAGAGACGATTATGCCCAAAATGGAGCGTGTCCATCCTTGTATAATACAGGGCTTTGCCGTAACCCACAGTCGCCATTGATTACGTGTATGCCTTGCACTTTCTCACTCTAGAGAGGTTCTATACCTCACCTCCATTAATTTTCAGAGGTACTAACCTTTATATAATTTTAATATACACAATATGCTGCAACGGAAATAGAATTGTAGAGGCAGACATATAAAAGTACCGCTATATTCGATAACACTACTCGCTAACTTAAACTTAATTTGACCTAACCTCATATGCAATTCTCAATAATCTTAAAATTTAATTCATAGATCAGGTTTAATTTTCACGAGAATCCTTGTGATAACGAATATTTACTTAAGTAAGGTTAGGTGTTCTTTTACGTTTGGCTTAAGAAATTTGAATTAACTCACTTTGTCCCTTATCTTTCCTATGTGCAGTTATCTAGTCCATTTCTTAATGTCGATAACAATACTGACGTCAGCAACATCACCACATTAACCCGTAAATTTTCTACATCTTGGTTGGACTTCAGCTATAAAAGTCCAGACTCTTTATCGCGGTGGTAGGTATATTTGAATGCGCGCACTTAATTCCCTGTTGCTTGCTCGTACGGTTTCATGCAACTTTTTGTAAAATTATGCTAAGTTAACACACCTAACATATATAACAATAACGACACATTAGACATATAAACATTTCGTCGCGAGCAGATTCATAATATAATTCCAGCTTTTCTTCTGTAGTTGAAATAGGCATAACCCAAAGTCGCATGATAACACGTCAGGAGCGACATCTAGTAGCACCTGTAAAAGTACTGTAGATGCTCTGCATGAGCTTCATAACCAGTAAGTTCTACAATCGTGACGAATCAACCATAATTCCATTTGTACTATGACTGGTTTCGTAGCGATACAATTTACTCTCATTAGCGGACTTGCACGCTATTAATCCTGCATATATCGTAAGCATAATTGTTACCATTACAAAAACGAATGACATTACAGAACAGGTGCAAAAGTCTGTGAAATTAGTGTACGATCAAGGTGATTTCTTTTGGATGCACACCTTACATTCAGCATCTCGATGTGTTATATTTTCATCAGCTCATGGGGGTCATGAATTGGATTGAAGATCACATTATTCTGAACAATTTTCCATTCACACCTTTTATGAGATATTCCTTTTCATTGCTGATGTGCATTACACACAACTAGTTCTCTTCTTCTATCTTCATGGACTTCAATAGATTCTGATTATTCTCAACCAATCATAGACATCGGAACACTGTATTTTATTTTGAAGCTTATATTGCTGGTCAAATCTACCTTAGTCTACAAGTAATTTCTGATAATGTGGATTATTGTTTATTCATAATGAGTTGCTAATATCATGTGCTCATTAATCAAAACTGAAACGAACAAAAGAAATGTTACACTCTTATGGATGCAGTAGTATCAGACAAGGGAAATCGAAACGAAAGTAACTGTTGAGAGTACTAGGGTTTTCAGTTCTACTGGACCAATTTTACTAGAGTGAGAAATGTTCATAAATGTTGTCTCAAGCAGTACAAGTCTGAAAACTCTATAATTCATAACTTCTGTTAATTAGCAATAATTCCTCGTTACTCGGTTCCGTTCCTATATGAACATGCAGAAGTATTAAGAAGTACGTACATATAAGAAAATATAATTTATCAACATATTCTTCAATTATTGCTATTTATTTTATATACAAATTGCATTATTTTCCTCAGTACCATATAGTTTTATACAAGGATTGGCAACAACATGTATTAGATAGAGATTAAAAAGCCAACGTAACATTTCCATCATTGGGTCTTTACGGACCCTCTATCATGACAATTTAGAACTTTCGACCAATGCTTTCCTAGATGAGACATGGTTACACTTGCAGGACTGAGCTAACAAACAAATTAATATTTAATGACAAGGGAGTTAATGCAAGTTGCGATCGCGATTGCAAACGAGTTGTTATTCTTGTAAACGAGGATGATGTCTAGATCAGAAACATGCAAAATGTAAGTGTCATCATCACAAATTACTTATAGACTAAGGTAGATTTGATTTTGGACATCAACTGAAACAGATGAACAGAAGGGAAGTATTAAATAATAGTGTGGATGATGAATTAATGAACATTTATCAACTACACATGTATTTTCACGGGCCATTTTTTTAAAACGAGTGTGCACAGCAACATTTTGCAAGTTCGTATATAGTTACAATACATGTTCAAATAGAGAGGCATATATCCTAGCTATTAGACCAAATCGGACAAATACAGTACAAGGTAGAACTAATAAATTTATTGCATTGATAAAATACTCTTATTTATTTGCTCCGCAGGAATTACAGCCCTTCTCCTGAATAGAATAATGAATTGATTAATTTTTTATCCATATGTGGTTTTACCTTTATTGGATAATTGTAGATGTTAATGATAAAGAAAGAGTTGATAATAGGAATAAAATGTATTCTGATCCCTTGAACATCCTATTTAAATCACAAGAAGCCTGATATAAATGTTACTGCAGACACTAATTTCAATTTTAAACAGTTCGGTTTATGAAAGAAAAACCTCCTAAATTTGTCCTTTGTTGCATACTTCTAATTGTTATAAATGACCACCTCTACCGACATAATTCATTTATAACTCAAAACCCATTTAGCATTTTAATGACAACCGCGGCTTGGTCTTTTTACGTTTAGTTTCAAGCAACTCTCAATCTGATATTTTAACATTATCATGGTCATTATCCCGACCTACCATCGGTTTATCTGTTCTTGCATTATCTCAAATACATATAGGAGATGCGTTCGGAATAAGTTCTTGTATGTTGTTATGCAACATGGTCAATGCACATGGAATTTCTCAATATACTCCCCATAAATGTCAATTCACCGTTGCCATCGTCCTGGCAACTTCACCAGGGCGTCACGAAGCCATTGTTTGAAATACATCTCCACCATAAACCGAATGACTGAATTTCCTCGTTTTTGTCTAATTATTACACTTCACAGCGAGTCCTTCATGTTAATGAATAAGATATTATCAGACAGAGGGAATATGGTGGATGCGAAACAACAATGAGCCCCAGCGATGCCAACTTTGCAATTACAGTGTTGCTGGTATGGGGACCAGGTATTGTCATGTAGGAGGGACACTCCTGTCGACCTCTTCTTATGCCGTTACGTAATCCTGCATCTAAGCCATGTAAGGATCATGCAATACACTTTGCTGTTGATACCCGTTCCTCGAGGAAGCCAGTCCATTAGCAATATACCTGAAGCGTCGTAAAAGACGGTGACCATATTTGCTCGTAAATGAAACAGCACGAAATTTCTTGGGCCGGGGCTCCCATACCATGGATTGCTCTTTCTTTTCTGTTGTGAGAAAGTGACACCATTATTCGTCACTAGTTTCCCAAAAAATCCGGTCTTTATTATGCACTTCCAGTAGCTGACGACAACCTTTTGTTCTTCTGTGCCTGTGTCAAGTCCCTTGGAAGTCAATGTGTGCGCACCTTTTCCATACTCAAATCATTGTGCAGGGTTGTGCGGCCGGGTCTGTCTAACACTCCAATTCATTGAGGTTATGCGCTTATCACCTATAATTAATTTGGACCAATGTTGCTGGCAGACCGCGATATTTACGGACGACCAGTACTCACACTCTTGTGTGCATATTCCCTGCCACTGGCGATTTCATTGACCCAGTTGTAAAATATTTTCTGTGCAGGAGCTTCTTACCCACATATCGCACTTAAATACCCATGAATTTCTGCAGGTTTTTTTTTTTTTTTTTTTTTTTTTTTTTTTTTTTTTTTTTTTTTTTGCCTCCCTTCTGCAAAAACAATTCAGTCCATCTTTATCCATGATAGTCGCCTTCTATTTTGTCTACACCTTTCTCTCTTGTCGGTCATGGTGGTGTAGTGGTAATCATACTTGCATCCTAAGCCCAAGATTGCGGGTTCGATCCCGGCCAAGACCGATGGATTTTTTCGGGCGTAACATCATAAGTATGGTTTCCTTCGGAAGGGAAGTAAAGCCGTGGGTCCCGTGTCGTACATTTACAGCACGATAAAGAACCTCAAGCTTGAAAAAAAAGGCCTCTGAGCAACATTTGTTGGTCGTTTGACGCCCTGGTTTGAATGGGACGTTGATGACCCGAGATGTTAAAGAGCGTCCATAATCAAACAAAACAAACAAAAAAAAAAAAACACATTTCTCTACCTAAAAACAAATAAACATGTCATTTCGCTACACACTCTGCTCACAATCCCATCTAGCGTCTGCATGGCGTACTAATATCAATCCATTGCCCTACGAATGCATGTGCCCATAGATTACGAGGTATTCGTAAAATAGTGCTATTGTAAATCATTTCCGAACGCCCAACGTATATGATGTAATGCATATAATACCAACAAACAAGTGCATGATGCTGGAATATGATTACATACAGTTTAAACACAAACGTAAATGCTATGATACTTTCAGCATTATATACAAATAATCGGCAATATATACTTTTTTATTCTACAAGACTATGGAATTTCGCTTGTTAAACTCTTCTCTGGGTTCAACAGATGAGTTCTTCATCGCCAGACATGCACTTCACAGTGGTCCAGAGTTCAAATCTAGAGGGGATAAATATCCACAACCTTATGTATTGCAATACTTGATTTGCTCATTGCTTCTCTACCAGTGATAACCAAGCTTTACTGGTTTAGATCCCCTTCAAACGTTCTGTAAAATAAACAGTGATGCAGTCCCTAAAATTGCGGATTGATGGAACGCATGACCACTCTCGAGACAGAGATGTTCTGTGTGACTTTTCAGTAATGTTTTCAAATGGAATGAATATATGAAAGTATGTGGTTCCTATTCATATTATATTAGTGTCAATTTCAATCAATAATAAATCAAAGAGATAGTTTAGTATGTGTTACATGAAAGTAGCTCTTTTTGATAAATTTTGACAGCGTTTTAAAATAATTCGCACCAAATAGCACTGTGATTCAAATTCCAAAATGTTGAGAAAATTGTCCGATTCAAATTCCAAAATGTTGAGAAAATTGTCCACTTTACAATACAAAAAGGCTTATTGACGCAATTGATCATAATTTGTATAAAAAAAAAATAAAAAGCGTGTGTTTATATTTCAGGCGGTAATCGGCAGGTAATGAGCATGAAACTTTATGAATTATTGTGTCATAAAATGTCCTGAAAATCACTGTGCAATTATGGGGTGAATGAACCACGCATCAAACAGTGCTCAAGTAACGTTAATAAACCATTAAAATAAACTGTGTCTACGTTTTTAAGTCCAAATTTGAGAAACTATGTAAACGGGGGGAGGGGGGAGGAAGAAACGTTTCTCTCAAAATTGGTTTATTCACTAAACAAAGATATAAAATTACCAGATAGAGTATTAGTGTGTAAAAAAATAAAACAATTCTCAACAAAACCTGCAATTGGAATATTCTGAAAGTGCTTTGAAGAAGTAGGCCTAAAATCAAGTAAACATTTTACTCTCTTTAACAGAAGCATTTTAAGACGAAAAAAATCTTGTGCTCACAACATAGATGCACTGCTCGATGATTTTTCAGAAATTCATTTTTTTTCTCTGCTGTCACTGGAATAGAGGAAAATTCATACGTTGATTTTTGTAAGTTTGCTGGTTATTTTCAGCGGGTTTCTCACTCACAAAAAAGATTTTGATAAATGTACTGCAGATACTACAAACGTATATTTGAATCTGTATTCGTGGTGTTATATACCGGCTAGTATCTACAAAGTTTCAATTCAATGTAGTCCATTTATAGAATCATCTATATTGTAAATCGGTATGCTGTAGGAAAAGCCCTGTAAGCAAGACAAGCAGTTTATGAAACATGTTAAGGACATGCCCGAAAATGTTTGCGGAGGGAAAATTAGCTGGATATTTTTAAACTCCTTTTTGTTAGTTTGGATTCAGTTAAAACTATCGAACACAAATCATTACCTAAAGAAGTGCTTAGGTTACTCCGGGAACTATACGTACTGGCAAGAAAACCTAAGTATGGACGCGGATGAGGCAAAAGGACTTGAAAAAGAAGAAGAAAATGATTATAGTGACTGTGGGAAAAGAAAACGGAGGAAAAAATATTTAGAAAACTTGGAAAAGAGCATTACGCATATAGAAATCATAAAATAAAAGTTAAAAATTAAGTGTTATATCATGCAAAAATAAATTTCAGAAATTTGTATCATTCAGAAAAAAGTACAGAAAACAAACCAGTATTTGCGATTGGTATTCAAAAAAGTGTTCTTTTCCCTTAGATTTGATTTTAGACCACTGTGAATTTGCAGAATTTCTGATGCACACCCAAAGTTTCTGTTATGAAACTATTTATTTCCAAACTGCACAGATATGTCAGGATTAATGTGAACATTTACGGTAGAGAGTAAGGGAATATTTGCTTCTTTAGTCACCAGGTATGTTATTTCATTACGAATGGTGACAGAACTTCATTTTATAATAACTCGTGTTAACGCTTGCATTCTTATTGTGAATGGTACTAACTTGTCTTGAGTTGTCTCTCAAACTTTCTCTGATCAACAATCGCAACATTAAATTTTACTTTAACGCATTTAGAGAACTTTAATGGTTAATCTGCTCTTTCCATAAGTCGTTTTGAACGAATAAGCAGATTTAACTGTGACATTAACGAGAACTTCATTCCATGAGCTATGATAACGTCATTTTTATTTGTTCTATAATCTACTTTAACATTATGGGTAGGTAGTTTTTTCCCAAACACAATTTTTAACTGATGCGTGCGCTTTAGGAAGGATTTGATATACCGGGAATTTATGAAGTAAAAGTTTTAGACACGTGATTTGAGATGCAGGAATATATGGTCTGCTTGTTCATACTTTAAAACTATAACATTAAGTTTCTAAAGAACTAGTGCGCCACTAACTACATAATAAATTTCTCATTCGAAATGATGCCATGTAAACTGTGGGGAAAGTCTCTCTGGCAAGTCTTAAAGGTGACATCAAGTAAAAAGGGATTTTTGCTATCGAGTTCCAGTCTAGTTTATTATTATTATTATTATTATTATTATTATTATTATTATTACTTTTATATACAGAGCCTTCATTTGAACTCATGGCCGGTTTAACAGGGATTTGCCTGCCCTGTTTCTAACCAGTTCTGTTCTTCCCTCCACTTTACAGCATCCGTGTGCTGCATAGGAATTGAACGTTGTGAAACCAATTGTTTCAATATATTAGTGTGTTAGTGCTGTTATATTTCCAAAATGTCCGTTTACTTTAGCACACAATCTTCATGTATGATTCCTATATGACAACAAACTCAATGTAGAGAATTGAGACGGCGATTTATAGCCACATTCTCTGCTGTTCGTGCTCCTTACAGAGAAACGGTTAGTAATCTTGTGAATATATTTAGGGAAACAGGATCTGTTCTTGATAATAAACGGAAAATAAAACGCCAGATTCTAACAGAGGAAAACTCGATGACATCGGAGAAAAGTTAGAACGGAGTCCCAAAAGATCTCTGAGTAGGCTTACATAGATTCAGGAATTTCACATACCTCGGCTTGGAATGCCATTACACTTTTAAAATTAAAAGCGTATAAGATAACTGTAGTTCAGGAATTACAACCACGCGATAATGCGAGTAGAGTTAATTTCTGCAGTTGGGTGTTGGATAATGTTAATGAGCGCGCAATTGATCTGTGTTTAATTTTTTTTTACGGACGAAGCATGGTTTTGTTTACAGTCCATGGAGCCTGTAGTGACACAAATAAATAGATACTGGGGTGCAGAAAAACCTGACCTTGTACACGAAATACCATTGTATGACCAAAAAATTAGTGTTTGGTGTGCTGTAGAAATCTGTGCCCCTGAATTTAAGGGACTATGAATATCCGACTCTGTCGGCAAACAGCGTGCTTCCCGGTGCCCCATTAAGCCGGCCACGCGTCCAAACGAGGGCTCTGTATTATGTATGAATATTTCATCGATAATAAAATAAAAATAATAAAAAAATACATCTCTGCAGGACCAGAATCTACAATCTTCGAAAATAAATCTGTCGCCTTATCCATTAGACCAACAGTCAGTGGGCAGCTTCATCTGGGCTAAATACATAACGCGATAAATCAGCTAACGATTGATAAGCGTCATACTGTCAAACGCTAAACCCAATATTTTAGATACGTTTATAGCTTAAGTCTTGAAAACGCTGTTTATGAATTATTGAAAATTGAATTTTCTCATTCACAAAGCAGGATTGAAGACATTGCAAAAAATTTTTTTAATCCATTTTGCATTTTTCACTGACATATCAGCATCTAATGTCAAAATCTTCATAAAAATATAACTGCGTTATTTTTCTTTGTGGAATAGATTTCATATCTGAAATTGCTCTATCTCTAAAATTATTGATAAACGCCTGGTATAAAATTTAAATACTGCTTATTTAAACATTTAATTTAAATTTTATTACGTATTTTATAAAACAAACTCCATTATTTGGGGTTGATCCAAAATACCGAATTTAAAAATCAAATTACATACAGCGACGTTCTGATAGGCTACTTTAAACATCATTTAAACCAAACGGTGAGTAGAATCCAGAAAAGCAGTAAAGCCATGTAGTGCTGTAGATATTCGATCTCGAGAGCAATATTTCTGGGCCAGTCATGTAATAAAGGGCGGAGGCAAGCAAAAGAAGAGTTTCCGATTCCCTGCGGTGAGTTTCGAGACTGTCTCGACGGATCATTTCCTTTCCAATCTTATGTTTTACACGATTGCGAGGTGGCAGAGAAAATGAGCTTTCTATTCCCTTTTATCTCGAACGGCAACTCACAGAAAAAATGATTTAAGTAGTCTGTTTAGCTTTTTGAGACAAGTAAAACAACACCTAATGCAAAGTGTTTATTTCCTGAATAATTTCTTATTTGAATAGCCCTGTTAAGATACGATTCTAAAAACCATTTTCAGGATTCGGATGTAACCTCCGGTACGGATTAATTTAATAGGTTGGCTGTCACTATGTTATCCTATCTTGTCTTATAGGCGATGTCTGAGAAGTGCTGATAAAATTTCTATGGAATTCCACGATTGCTTTAGTTTTAATGAAATGGTTTTCCTGCTCTGAAAGGACGACAAAAAATCTATGAACTAAATCTCTAAAGTTTGAAGGTGAAGTTAACTTTTATCACATATTGGCACATTAATTAGTTTCAACTTACTGAAGCAATGAAGAAGATATACACGTACCCATTATAACGGAAAATTATTTATTATATTTTCTTATGTAGCACGCAGTTTAAAATGCACTGAAAGAAATGTTAGATTTATGTTAAATCGAAATACCAGCAATATTCACAATACGTCCAAAGCTCTAATATAGAGGTTTTTCAATTTTTTTGACCGTGGATCCCTAAGATTTAACTCAAAGATTAAAACCTAATTTGCAATCTGTACATTTTGTAAAATTAATCATCACTTCTTTTAAAATAAAATATTAAATGAATGCACATTTAATTTTTTGCCTTTTTATGGCAAAACTACATGATAGTAATAATCATAACAGTTGTATTACTTATATTAGCATTAATAATAACTAACAATATATGATGACACAACATTACTCGTTAATTTCAATTCCTGAATAAGTGAGATGATGCATTTTCTTATAAGTCGTGATATATCGGACTTAATAGCAGTTTTTTTTGTATTCTTGAGTTCTGATTTTACGTTTTCTAGGCGGTTTCTACACGTGTTTCTTTATTTTATTTAAATAAATAAGCGAAAGTTGTTACGAAAGACATCGGTACATTCTTGGCTTTCTTTGATAGGAAAGTCTGCCTCTGTTGAAGCATGCAGGCCCCAGCCTGTGCAATTTGCTGCTGAAAATTACGGTATATATGAGCGTTCTGCCTGATTCACGTCTTAAGCATACCTTCTTGAAAGCTTCCTCCGGACAAAATAATTCAATTTAATTCTCACTTATTATACTTAACTTTACATTGTAAATTTGTAAAATAAGCTCTTTTCTCGTAATTCATTTTTTGTATCCATACATTCAACAATAAATGCTGTTAACAGTGCTATAATTCTTCGTGGACTCTTTTGGCGGACCATAGTTTGAGCGTCGCTACTCTAATAACTTTAATTAATTAATTAATTAATTAATTTATAACAATTTACTCATATTAACAAATTATAAACGATTTAAGAAATATTATTTGTAAATAAGTTAATTTGTTTACGTGTATTCTAAAATGTGCAGTTTTTGTTTCTGGATATTAATGTAATTATACAAACAAGCAAGAACAATTTTAGACTTAATTTAATTAATGAAATGGCAATGGTCAACAGAATAATTCATAATTTGTATGCTTAAATGGAAATTACAACTAATACATAAATGATATTATTTAATAGCATTCTGAATGTGGCATTTCCCTTTATTGAAGCAAGTTTTGCAGTGCAATGTTTCCTCACACTGCTTTGCCTCCACTGTGATTCTCTTAGATTTTTGTATTGTGGAACGGTATTTTGGGTGGTTTCAATGTAAGGGGGGGGGGATGATGGGTTCTGCGGGTAAATTTGGACTGTTTTTAACGACTTGAAAGTCGTTAGGGAGGGGGAAGGAGATTGTTCACTGTATTAATAAGTCCGGCACTGTTTGAACATTTGATTTATTTAATAACTTAGCAGGTTACTTCCTGACGGCTCGTAGCTGACCTCACTACACACTTAGACTGACTTTAGAAAATGATTTACACTGCCCTCAACTGAACTTTAGAAATGATCTAGACTGATTACTTTCGGATGACTCGTATATTTCTGATTCCGTATATTTCTTTCGCGTCTCTCGTATGATGTCCCTGTTTCTCTTGAATGTCTGAATCTCAATCTGCGAAGGTCTGAATGTGCGAGAGAATGTCTCCGTGAATGTCTGAATATATGACTATGTGTCTACTGAGTGCCCGATCTGAATCTATGAATCTGCGAGCGTCTGATTGTGCGAATGCGTGTCCCTCTGACTTCTGTACTCCAATTTTTCTACTACATCGCCACGCCTTTCGCTAAATTAAATTCCCTCGTATTTTATCTATTTCTGTGTTATATGTTCATTATTGGCTATCTTAAAAATATTTATTTGTATCTAAGTTCTCCTGATTCGTTAACTTTATCCGAAGACCATTGGCTAGAATTATTCTTTCCCCCCTGATCTAACGTCTTCCCACGAACTTGAATTTTCCCAGAACAAGCTGTCGTAAAATTCGGCACTTTCCTTATATTCTGATTTCTATTGAAAATATTTTGCCTTCCTTAGTTTGTAGATTCCTAAATGTTCCTAGAGATTAAGCACGTGTGGATGGGCTGTTTTTTCGGCTTTCCTGTAATAAAACATTTTCGTCTCCGTTCTGACATTTTCATTTTCTCTTAAATTATTGCTACCTCTTAAATACTGTCCCGTTACGGCCACATGTTTCTCTTATTGTCAACTCCTAAGTATTTCCTGGGTAGAAGGTTCGTGACCTAACAAAAGATAGTTTACCCTTTCTTCAGCCTTGTCTAAGGAGCGGTCCGCGGACGAGTCGTCAGGTATACATCTGTCTCTTTCCCACTTATTTTACACAAAATGTATACAAAACCCTTTTGTAAGTTACGAGTTACAAATTATTTCTATTTCTGATACATATCTCTAAAATATTTCTTATACCTATACATAATAATTATCCTTATCAAATCTAATGCCTTTATAAATATAGCTTTGCAGCCTTTAGTTATACAAACTAATAAAGGCAGCCTTATTCTTTGCTTATTGTAGTTGCCACAACTTTTATTCTACCGCCAAGGGTGGCCGAGGTCGTTAACGCGCGGACTCGTGAGCGGGAGATCTGGGGTTCGAATCCCGCTGGGACCATCCTCCCTGACTGAGGTTTTTGCCAGGTTTTCCTCAGTCCTCATAAGCGGCAAATGCCGGGGAGGTACCCTAGACTTCGGCATGGAACTCCTTTCGCAATTTACCATTTCATTTCATGTATCATCGATGTTCACTGCCTGTGGTGCCTCAGTAGTAAAAACGGACATTAAACGCAATAAAAAAATTGTTTTAAAATGACGGCAACATTTTATTACATTTTATAGTTCCAAATTCTGTTCCGTGTTTGATTGGTAAGCGAAAATGATCGCAGTCAGAAAGGAAGTAATGCCAAAAGTTAAACATTAATTCTGTGCAAGATATGAATAAAAAAGAAGTCAACTTTGACCTTTGACACACAGTTTGATAATGTGCATCTTCAACCGTTAATTATGAGAGTCGCCACTGACAAAATGAAATTGTTCGAGAAGTCAATTTTCTTATTTATTTTTGAATCGTTGTGTAAAACGGAAATAAGTGTAGTTGAAATAGTTGTTTGTAAGTTTAGCTGTGCACTTAGAGACATTGCATCTGGTTGCTGCATGTGCAAAAAAAAAAAAAAAAAAAAAGAAAAAAGAAAGAAAGAAAGAAAAAGAAAAGAAAGAAAGAAAGAAAGAAAGAAAGAAAAGAAAGGATAACCGCAACAGCAAAATGGGATATGTTTATTTTTATAGATGAAAGACGAGCAAAATTGCAAGACTATGGAACTGGCTGGAAGTAGTTCAATGCATAACAAAGCATAATAATTATAATTCCCTACTTGAAGAACTTTTTGTACAATATATTAATTCTTGCTACGTAGTTTGTTCTTAGACTTGCTGCCAATTTAATCGTATGGAACTTTTTTGTGTTTCTTAATAATAATAATAATAATAATAGTAATGATAATAATAATGTAAAAATAAAAAATTTGCTACTTTTGCCATATTTTATAATTTTATACCATATAGAATATTTATAATAAATACTATCTGAAAGTTGCTGCAACTGATGTTAAAATTTGGCAACTCTTAAAATGAACATTTTGAACAACTTTTTCTAGTCCCTATATTTGCAAATGTGACTTTAAGAATACTTCTGCACGTCGTGTTCGAAGAAATTTTATTTATACTCCCCCAATGCAGTGCCTTCTTCGAGTAGATTTTTACGAGGACTAGTGAATAACTGTGAAACCACAGATAGAGCGTTGGAACAACACGTGCGGTTTTTACGGACGAAACATTTCATGAAAGAGATGCACACAGTAGCTAAATTTGCTCAACAGACACACGTTTCTTTATTTTCTTCAAGAAATGCAACAAAGTTACTACTAAAGTAAAAACCACACAGGCTTTGCGAGAAGGTAATACGAAGCAAAGAGTAAATTGGTTTCTGCATGGTGAAATTGATGCGCGACTCCTTTTGTTCACAAATGAACCGTGCTTTCCGCTAAATGTAAGTGTGAACGCGCAAAAATATAGGTATTGGTTTTTAGAAAAGCACGAAACGCTTCCTCATGACCAGCAATTTGATGTCTGGTGTGCGATATGTACAAGGAGAATAACAGGTGCAATATTTTTTATGAAACAATAAATGCGGATCATCATCAAACACTAATCTTAACGCCGTTTCTTCAGCAGTTAGAGAAGAGGAAAATTGTACGGTGATCCACAAAATTCTGCAACCACACACACGGCTCAAAATTATGAAACATAAGCAAATAAATGTTCGAAGAGAATAATTAATGTTGGTTTGTAGCCCTAGCGCTCTCCAGATTTAAGCAGTTGTGACTTTTATTTACATTTTAGTTTGAGAAAGTGTTTCGCACGAATCACATTAGAAGAGTGCAGGCTAATAATGTGCATGAAGTTAGTAGACTTTCAGTTGATGAGTTTAGACGAGTGTGTGCTAAAATATTCTCGAGACATAACTGAAGGATCTAATCTATGTTCTAGGCAGATTTTACTGGTTGGTGTTAGATCTGTCGATCATACGCCTTACTACGACCACCCTATATATTAATGATCTTGCAGAATAATGGATTTTATGTACGCGCTTAAGCAGAAAGGTACCAAACTGCTCAGTCAAGAAAGGGAGAAAAATTAAGAATAAAGGTTGCTCATATAAGTATTTTTGTGCTGTATCAAAGTATCCGTAAATAACAATGTCAAACATTTTATTAGGGTATACACTTTTAGGAAAAATAGAATATTTAGACTGCAATTCCTTTTGTAAGTGAAGCAGCTAAAGATCAAAGATTGTTAACATCTTTCTAATGAATAACACAATTTTGGTTTCCCGGCTAAGAAATCTGACTAAGCTGTTAAAGAAATTGAGTATATATTTACTTGTTTAAACGTAACAGAGGTAAAATAACATTTTAGCAACATCACCGGGGCCTAAATATAAAATAGCGTTTATGTAGGAATTACTTTAATGAAAACCTTAATTTGATGTGTGCCCACAATGTGAATAGCTTACAGCAAGCACGAAATATCTACATCTCTGTGAAACGGCAAGAAAAAGCATCTGTTCATGGATAAGAAAACAATAGCAACTTGTATTTTTTCATGATAACAGAAGGGAAAGAGATTTATAAGAAAATTTGGTTGTTGCTTTATGTACGGATTTCGAGCGAAAAATGCCCCTTTCGTTCATTCCAGTACAAAAGACAGTTTTGCTGTTCTGATTTTATATATGTCAAAATTAACAAGTGTGTTATGTATGTATCCTGGACATGCATTAGAGCGTTTAAAGTAACTGCTTTGTTATATAATGATGCTCAGTAGTGTGTCTCAAAAGTTGCCGACTTTTATTTTGCAAATTCATTCCACGGTCGAAATAGGAACCACATTTTACCGAGAAGGGGGCTGTGTCTGGCATAAAAAATATTATATACAAACTTCCTGCGTCTAATGGTATATAAGAGCAAAACAGGTTTCATTGTGACCACTTAGTTTCCGCATATCATAGCCAGCCCCTTTGGAGGGCTCGTGGGGAAGCTAATGAACAAGGGACCTAAGGGGCGCAAAAACACCTTTCATCAGGGAATTAAACACGTGAGGATAACAAAGGTGAAGTCCTTAACGCCATCAAAAATGGAGGACAAGGGTGCCCTGCTCACGACAGAACAAATCTAGAGATAACTTTTCCACCATGCAACTGAACTTGGCGATCTAACTTGAGGAAATAATTACTCAAGTTACACGTACTGCTAACATGTTGACAACCAAGGCCACAAAAAAGAAAACACTCAATTTATATGCACAATTAAGCATTATGATATAGAACATGAGGAATCTGTTTGAGAAATACTTTGAGCTAGAGGAAGAGCCCGAGAGAGTAAAAGCTGATGTCACCATTAAGATGAAGACAGGGAGGAAGGGGAAAGAGGAGAAACGACAGATTTGCAAAATAATATTTTTTTTTCCTGTGAAGTACCATTTGAAAAAAATGTAAGTCATCTGGGGTTACAATTTTATTTAAGTCCAAAATCAGAAGTAGAACACACAGTATGCTTTTGCTAGTGATAGAGTAACAACTTTATGAATAATGATAAATAATTTATGCACCGGAACAGGAAAGGAAATCGAAAGTAGTGCATTTTACAAAACTCTTCAAAAACACTTAACGGCAATGTATAATAGTTATTTTCTCATATAACAGGAGGATATGTTAATGCTCGAGCGGGTAGTCATGTCATTAAAATATACAGGAAATAAAGACGAAGCTATTTGAATGAAAATTGAAGCATTTTCAAATTTGCAACTTTTAATTGCTTGAAGATAAATAACTCCCTTTTTCGTCATAATTAAATTCACGTATACAATGCTTTCATATTATCTTTCCACTCTCGCATAGAGAAAGTAACTTTTCCCAATCTATTGGTATGCAAACTTTGATACGAAGCCGAATTTCCTCCCTAAAAATCTTTTTGCTAAAACAGCTCCTTTCTATTATCTCCTTTCCAATATACGACCAGGAAAACATTTGAATATGAGTGTACACAGACAAAGTAGCTGCAGTCGTAAGGAAAACAAACCAGCATAGGCACTATTGTGTAAAATTGTTACCTTCAGAATACAGTTATGTTTATTGAAAAGCAAATGTCTCCTGTATGTATTACTCTAATGTCCTTGCTCGCGACGTAGTTACAATGATATATATTCTTGTTCCCACTCTAGAGATAACAAGGCAACCGTTGATCATGGAACCGCTTTCAAGTAAGCAATAACTTGCGTAAATTGAGTGTTAAACATCTGATATGATCAGTAACATACACATTTTCATTTTTAAATGCAATAATGTCACATACTCAGGCCATGAAGTAAGAAATTCGGGATTATAATCAAGTGTGGTTTATAGATAGAATATTTGTTACCATTTGGTATGATTAAAAATGTAGTGTTAGAAATAATAAATCCCCCAACCATTTCCAATTTGTCACGTAAGTGCGCGGAATCGGTACAGCTTCCATCCATAGTTGTTAAATACCTGTAGAGAAGAACCTAACAACATTGAAATATATTTTGTAATATTTATATCCGAGTACCCAAGCTGAATGACGTCTATGTTGAGATTTTCCAATTATTGGGTGTTAAAGTTAAAAGCTGGAACAAATGGGATAATCTCCCCGGGTGCAGAGTTAGTACCATCCCGTTTACGTTAAACCCCCGTTTATGTACGGGCAATAAGAGTGACTCGGGGAAATTCAGAGAAGAGAGGAGAGACTATGTTGCTCCTGCACAGGACCTCATTCCGGTCGCTGAAGTGCGCTCTTCAACCTTCGTGAGACCGTGGTCTCTACGTATGACACTGCCAAGCATAAGGGTGTTTCTTTTCATTGTAATCATTATTATATTTGTATTCAATATATAATTATAATAGTATAAGAATAATGTTAACTTCCTGCCATAACAACACCCCACCCCTTGAGCTACTCTCTCGTTGTTCATGCTGTCTCGATACTGGGTATACCTACCCGATTTAGGTCCATCGAGATTGGTTGTGATAATATTGCAAGAAGGGTCAAAATGAAACAATTAAATTGTTATACATTTTAATAATATATTTTTGGGCCTTTTCATATCTTGAGATTATAAAATCGAGTGAGTTGGCTCAGGGGCAACCCCTGGGACTTATATTCAGGAGATCTAGGTTCAAATCCTGCCGAATAACTTGTCAGTCCATTTTAAGAAAGGCAAACGCCGAGTTAATATTTTTTGTTATGGGTTCAGCTTCTATTTCTTCATCCCTCTTTATTTCATCTGTGTTTGCGACATTTATGTTTGTGATATAATGGAGGCGGTCCTGGCATAGGATTTACCATCCGTTCAGAGATCCCATTCGTATGCATGTGCATTCTGTTTACAGAGTGACTGACCCCAGTATTGGTGTCCAAGTCCTGCAGAGGAGGGTAAATACAGCGAAGGAAGAAGGTATTATAAAAACACGGCATCGATTGAATTAATATTAGTTCGGACTTTGGCTTTCCAAAATAAAATAGCTCACTTTATAGAGATGGAACATATACACATTGTTTACTGAACTAAATTTTGAACCAAGCACTGTTTGGAATGAATGGGCTTTATGATTAAAATAAGTTCATGTTTTTTCTTAAAGAACAAGACCCTCTCAACATTTGTAGCTAAATGCGAGGTATTTAATTCTTTAATCAATATGAAGATTAAGCGCTTCGAGTTATTTTGAACTCTCGAAGTGAAACTTAGTCTTGAGTCTGCGGTGAATGACGCGATTAAAGGTACGAAAGCGGAGTGTTTGAAAGTTTAAGACAAAGAAGTTATTATGTAACTAAAAACGTAAAGTGAATTGAGAGTTAAGAGTCAGGGCATTGTGAGATGAAATAACTTCGATGAAAACAAGCTGCTTACGAACCAGGAGAATCTAAACAAATGATTATATTGCATATACGATGCCAAGTTTCAAAAGTAATTTTTTTCTTTAACTGTAATAATTGGGTGAGGGTATTTATTCCCTTTTAAATTCTGTAGCCTTAATAAAGGAACAATGTTTTTCCTGTAAGTTTCAGCTAATTTTACATATTCCCAAACATTCAATTTTAACACTTCTAAGCAAGAAATAACTTCATATATGTTCTGCGAACATTGTTATCTTGATCTTCTTTATTTAAGGTAACAAGTTCATATTTTTACTGTTCATATAAATGAGATTTCAATGATAAATGTTTATAAAGCATCTTAATTATGGATTTAAAAAGATTAAATGCCAGTTGTATAAAGAGTTAACCTGAGTTTAGCCATAAAATTAACCATCAGTTATACTTTTTTTGCAAATTTGGTTGTATAAACACTAGTCTAAGAATGTTTCGTCTTAAACTCAAATTAAATCTAGCTAGTGATTTTTCACGACTAGTGTTTAGTAATTTTTAAATTAGAGTACAGAAGCACACACCTTCACTTATATATAAAGAGGTTAGCTCCGTTTATTTTATTTTCGTGCAGATAAAGTTTCTTCAATGTTTCACTTTTCATTTTCACGTAATAACAACGACAGAGTTGTATTAAATTGTAGGTTATGTTAGGTTAGCATCAAAAGCGGTACATTATATAGATTTCTGATTTCCGACATCTCATCCGAGGATGAATTTCACCGCACTTCTCGTGTATTTCATGAGAGAAATAATCCACTCCTAGAACTGAATGCCACAAAATTCAAAATGCAATTTTGCTTATCAAAAATGTCGAAGAAGTAGAACAGATATTACGTCTCCGATTAAGATCATAAACTAAGCGAATTCATGCTTTGAATTCCAGTTCATTGTTTTATTAACTTTAAGTTTCTGTGCGACAGGGAGCTTCCAAATAGTTATTGGAGATATATTCAAAGTGGAGAAAGGAACGGAACCACCCATAAAGGTACTAGAACAATAGCAGCTCTGAGACCTCTGTTCATTAAAATGTAACTGAAGAGGGTGATGTAAAGAAATTGATGCTAGGCTTCTAACATCCGCAAATTTCCTGGAGTTTTAGGTGCTATAGACTTCACACACATACCCATTATATTGCCTTGGGGTTATAATGCAGAAGTCTTCAAAATTTAATTATTATACTCTTTGGCAACTTCCCCCGTGTATTATCTTTATCCTTATTTGAGATTGAAACTATTTTTTTGCAATTATTTCCTGATATTTCAGCACCAGATCAATAGTATTACTTGTGTGCTAAAAGTTACCGCTCGCATACTCTTCGACTTTTCCATGTTCACGTTTGAAGACATATTAAGGAAAAAAGTCTAGAAGGCGGGAAAAATAATTATTGATTTTTTTAGGTTGAACAATTGAACATCATCAGGCTCAAAACACGAATGTTCCTATTATTTCGCGATGTCGCTATGGGTTTGACGGTTATTGCAAACTCCAGATTACGTAGCATGAGGTTATTTTCACGCAACAGAAATGATGACTAGCCTCTAGTTTTTAAATTACAGTTAAAAATAATCTTCAGTTAGAAACTTTTATGTAACTGGCCCTAAACGGACAAAGTGCTTGTAGGGGGCACAAAAGCAAAACTCTTTAATGCCATATTTTTCTGTGGGTTATCTTAAGTAACGTAAACCATCTATCTTGACAGACTTACAAAAAAATGTATAATCACTCATTTAATGTTTCTTGCTGCTGTAGCAACAAACCAAATCACCAGATCCTCTTTTGTTTCAACTGTGGTTTTGTAAACAAGATCATGTATTCCGTCTTACTCAAAAAAGTCCAGATGAGGCAAATCAGGGAAGCTTACAGGACTACCTCCGCCAATTTACTTCAAGTAGAAATTAATTGATTTAAGTGCATACAAACTGTATAGGTCCCGGGTTCAATATACCGTTGGGGCAGGCCATGCTGACCTTTGTTTCTTGTGGTTTCCGCTAGTCACATATTATTATTATTATTATTATTATTATTATTATTATTATTATTATTATTATTATTATTAGGTTTATTTACTGATGCTCTTTAATAGCTACTGATCATTGGCGTCCCATTCAATTCTGAGAATGAAACGGCCAATAAATTTTGTTTCAAGTTTTCTTATTTTAGGCTTGAGTTTTTTTACTTTACTTTCCGTTCAAATAAAGCCGCACTTATGATTTTTTTGGCTAAAATCCATCGAACCCTGGTCACTTAGGCAAATGTTGGGATGAATATTTACATTCCACGAAATTTCCGCTCTCTCACTTCATATTCTGTTGGTTCTGTTAAACGGCCGAAAGCAGCAGGGCGAGATGGGCTAGGGTGGAGAGATGGTGGGTTGCTCTTTGGAAAGCTTTCTGCTCAGTGTAGTGGAAGCGGACCTTTCAGCCGGCTTCGTGATGTTTACCCTGGAAATATGTCAATAGACCCCATCTGCGTCTGCCAGTCACCGCCCGTAACCCTGGCCGACCAGTGTCCCTTACCTCAACTCTTCCTCCCGGAGGTGCCCTCATTAGTGGCGTAGGAACAAAGGCTCGAGTACGTAAGTATCCTCTTCTGGCCAGACCATCCTCTCATCCATCCGTGTACCAATTACATCCGATAGTTCACTCCATGTTAGTAAACCAATCTGAACTTGGTCAAGGCGTACAATAACACGGGGTATCTGAACAGTCATTCATTACACTCGAAGAACGCATAAGCCTCTAATGGATTGAAAAAGCCTGATAGGAAAATACATTTTTAGAAAAAGCTTCTGTTTTTGTGCTCTCAAGGTTTTTGGCTTTAATTTTTTCTAGCCTATATTACTAAGGTGAAGACGTTCCATGAAACTCGGTGAAAGTATGGCAAATATCTATTATATGAACTGGCGGAATGTTCGTTTCTGTGTACAAGAAAGCTCCGATTTATTTATGGTTTACTATGCATTATTTATAATTTAATGACAAAACATTTTTTCCTCCTCGCAGAGAAAACGAGATTTAGACAACACAAGAGGATAATATTAGCGCGAATCGTCAACAGATAACAAACCTGAAACAGATTGGAGAAAGATGCGCTCACTGGTTAAGGTTTCTTGTAACCATGCAGCCATAAATGGTGGATATTTAGGAGGTTAATTAAACAAACAAACGTTGGATTCACTATATTCAAGGGCTGGAAAGAAAGTAACTGCAATATATTCATAAGTAGAAAATTATTTATAGTAGTACATGGAAGTTTTTGTATTTCTTCAATGTAATTCGCTGCCACACTTCTAGAACAAGCCGGACACCCATAGCTAAATCCTTTTCGTTGACGTCTGAGGAGCAACCTACTACAAGACTGTGGTGACTTGTTCCCACTACTGGAACTAATTTCTTTTCTGTTCATTGCTGATCCACCTCCAACATTGCTTCAATCAAATCCAGTAATAGCTTCGAGAACAGAACAACATGCATGTGCGCATTAGGTCCTTGTCAAAGGATTGACACCCAACGGGCCACCGTTCAGTATGGCAAATTTTCATTACTACAGGCTTGTCAGAGTTTCTGACAGGTGCCATCTGAATTTTAATACACGCATACTGCTCAATTTTAGAAAAAATCGCTTAAAGATGGTCCAAATTTACACCACTACTTGATAGTTTCTTATTCGTCCATCTACACGCAGTGCACTAATAAAGCTGAGTGTGTTGAACAGCTACTTGCTTCCAATAGATGTCCTGAGGACGACGACCACCACCCCACATTCCCTAGTATATTTGTTTACTTAAATGTTGCTGTTTTTATTAAATATACATTACAAGGAAAAAGGCATTATATGTGAACCGGATCCAGGCACGCATACTTAGCAGGAAAAGCAAAATGTTCACTAGCTGACGAGGTAAAGCTAGTCTATAAGTAATCCCAAAAGGATGATAAGTATTAATATTTTTCCATTTGCTTCAGAGTGTGTAAATAAACCTGTAAAATATTACTTCCATGTCTTTAATTTCATTTTAATATTGATATATTTCTTCACATTGAATCAGCGCTTTACTAAACAGTTTTATGCTTTGGATTGCCAAGATTTTTCTTTTACAGACGCCTGCTTCTCTCATTTCCTACAATATTTAAACATTATTTCAGAGTGGAAATTTTTCTGATAGATCTTCACGTACACTTTTTATAAATACAATAATCATATGTTAAGTGTTCCATTATAACAGAAACCCTTTTAACATTTTAATATCATCTTCACACGTGTTTATCATTCAAACCCTTTGTGCAAACTGTGTCATCTCCGCCAGATTTTTGCTCTTTTTTATTTTTTATTATGTGTTTTCGACAATATCCATTTTCTTGATGTACGTTTATGGTAAATTTGAATTTAAGTTCCTTGTTTTACAGTCATGAAGCATTAATTGATTTACTTTCTTAAACAACTCCAGTCCTGTTTCATTCTCCGAATTAGCAGTTCATTTTTTAATGGAGATCTAAGTTTTATTTTCAAACGGATTGCTGATATTTGGAAAATAGTTTTAATGCTAAGTGTTTGGAATGTGTATGGCCGAAAAGGCAGATTTAATGTTCGCTAGAACGGATCGCATAATAAGCCTACACAAATGGTAAATAGTTCATGAAGTAATACGCAAGCTAGATATGCTCTGTGTTATTTTACGTACGATTAAGGTTTTTGATCTTCCTTCAAAGTCATTGCATGGCGGGATAAACATACATTTTTTTTCTTGACTTTCATTTAACAGAAAATTTTCATGTATACATTTTTTAAGTATCTAGTTGTAAAAATGTCTTTGAACTTGTGTTTGGTTCCCATATTCGAAAACTAGCGGCATTTCAGCGAGGTACCATTCGTTTTACATGCAATGTTAGACACCTAATCCCTTCAAAATTGTTGTTCCTTGTTCGTAAAATGGCGTTTACAAGAAATTTATTATATTGTGATTTCGATATACAAATCACATTACACGCCAAAATTAAACCTCCAATATAATTAGAAATGTTGTAATAGAGCAGAAGTTTGTTGTATGCTTTTTAACAGATATAAAGAAAGGTCTGTACAAAACTGTAAGATACGTGGAAGACTTTCAAGTATGACGGCCAAAAATGTCGAGAAAATCGGGCAAGGGCTAGCAGGAACCCTTGCAGTACACAAAAGAAGCTGTCCCATAAGTAAGAGATTCATCTTTCGAATTCTTAACGACAATCTAAAACTTAAAGAAACGAGACGACTCTTGCCATCACCTCCTGACTAGCCATGATCATAAGAGTATGCTGTTCGCAGAAAAAAAATAATTTACCTTATAGCAGAAAGTCAAACGACAAAACCACGAAATGTTTGCCAAGGACACAAAGTTTATATTCGATTCAGAAATCTCAAAAGAAACTAAAATGTCTCAAAATTAACTGTGATGGATATAGCGTTTCCAAATTACATTTTTGTGGTGAAAAAGTAAACGCTGAAACTACCAGAAAAATGCTACACGGCATAGTATAACTGTTAAACGATACTCTCTGTATTCGAGGTAAACATTGGGTTTTCCAAAAGTAAAGAAAACTCGGGAGTGGCTTAGTATTAATTTATCTGGATTCATCTTGACAGAGGAATTGCACTCATACAGCAAAAATGTAAGTCGCTTAGACTACAAACTTCGGAACAAATTAGATATCCACAATTTTGAGACCTGATCAAGGCAAGCCCGCGATTTCCATGGACATCCTGTGGGCCGCCATAAATTAATGTTTTTATATACATCAGAAACAGAGAAGATCGCATAGAATAACTTCAGCTTATGCTTATACAATAAATACCGTTCATTAATAAAACGTTAATTTATTTGTTTTTAGCTGTTTAGTTTTTAAAATAATTCCAAAAACACCATCAAAATCTTTTGTAATGACGAGGTATTTGGTACAGTTTTAACAATTTGCTATAACCGAAGGTGTATTAGTTCTGCTCATCATAACCCCATAAGAAACATGTGAACCTCTCTTTGTGAAATTTCATATGGAATATTTTTAAAAGTAATAATGAAATACTGTCAATTTTTGTTATAAACTTAATAAATTACACTTACATCAGGTAAAGCCAAGCACAGAGGAAAATTGATGCATCATAATAAGTTGACGAATAGTCTTCATTTTTGTACATAAATCTTATGTTTTAGCAGTTTCACTTTCTCACTTTGTATCTCGTCTAGATAGGCATGCATCGTTACGGGAGAAAATGCGCTAAAAGTACAGTGTCTAGATGATTTGAAATGTGTACTGCAGCATCACTGCAGTACGTCACTTTAAGTGATAATATATAGGCTGCAAACATGTCTAAACCATAGCACGCAGAAGAGCATTCCGTCAATCTATGAAACAGTGTTTCATCTTAGTGACAAGTGAAACCTCAGGGGACTGAATCGGGTGAATGCGATAGAGTGTAGGACCGTAACAAAATTAAACGAATCGTCGATCGGTAATCCTTGATTATTCCACATGCAATGCAAATTAGCACCAGAGAGAAGGAGGTGACAAATTCGCCTGGGAGGATTACTAGGGATGACATCGTACATGGATGGATGACATGGGGGGAGGAGTTTGGTTTATATATTTATGGACGCTCTTTAAAAGCTCAGGTCATCAGCGTCCCATTCAACTTAGGGCGTGAAACGACCGACAAATTTTGCTCACAGGCCTCTTCTTTCAGGCTCGAGGTTCTTTATCGTGCCGTAAATGTACGACACGGGACCCACGGCTTTACTTCCCTTCCAAAGGAAGTCATATTTAGAATTTTCATGCCCGAAAAAATGCATCGGTTCTGGCCGGGTTCGAACCCGCGATTTTGGGTTTAGGAGGCAAGGATGGTAACCACTACACCATCAATACCGACGGGGCGGAGGAGGATACTTACGGTATCGAACCTTGCTCACGGCTGGCTCATACATAAATATCCTTAGTCACAGCAACATTGCCTGGAACAAGATATGCGTATTTTAATAGAAACAGCGGAAGATATTGCGCGGCCGGAAGAGTGTGTAAATCTGGCGGAATCTACAAATCCAATAGCCGGTGAAGGGTCAAATATCAGAAAAACACGACCTAGCTGTGCACATTTTGCATTTTATATTAGGATATAAGATATTACATTTAACCTCCATGATAAATACACTGAGGCCTTCTTCCTACGCCACAATCTGCATACAGGTACTTTGAAAATACTACTCTTGTGGATGTACCACATCGTAGGAATGACGACTTGTCTTGTATGCAGCTTAAGAATTGGAAAATCTGCACTAAATATCAAATTCAGATAATATATTATATATACCACCTGAACTATTTGTTGCAAACAAAAGTCAAATTGATGTTTGGCCAAAACTTTAATTTTTAGAATCAATTAATATGCAAATAATTTCTAAATCTTAGCGCGATGCACTGTTTTGGATGGTGGTACATGCGACTCCTCTTCCTAGTAACCTACGGGCAGAACGTTAGACTTATCAACATTGATGTGTATGCCATGTGGGCTTTAGTCGAAGCATATCGCCGCCAAAGATAAAACCAAACTGACATCATTAGCATAGGCCACACTGATCGTTTATATCAATTACGTCATGATGCAACTTGTATACAGGGATTCCAGGATAGTGCAAACCAAACTATCACAGCTAGGAAAGATTGTCGAATTGATCAGCATATGATAATAGAGGAAGAAAGAAAGTAATTAATTTAAGTACAGAGGAAAATGCTCATAAACCATGCCATTTGAGGGCAGAGAAAAGAAAATCATGAAAGACGCTGTCAAATCCCTACGAAAATGAAGAGACCTAGGAATATTTTAAATTTTTATGGCAGTGTGCAATACAGTCCCGCAGAGAGCACATGACATCATATATGTATAGCTCGCGCCATGGTTTTTGGCGTTTATTTGTTTTATTTATGAACGTTTTTTTTAAAAGAAAGGTGTTAAGCCCGTTTTGGCTACTGAGGCACCACAGGCAGTGGACACTGATAATACACGAGATGAAATGATATATTGGGAAAAAATTTTTTTAAGGAGGAAACGTTCCAGGCCTAAATTTAGGGCATTTGCTATTTATGAGGACTGAGGAAAACCTGGAAAAAATTCAGTCAAGGAGGACGGTTCTGATGGGATTCGAACCCCTGACCTCCCGCTAACGAGTCCGCGCCTTAACTATCTCGACCACTAGTGGTAGTTTACGATGCTCTTTAACATCTCAGGTCATCAGCGACCCGTTTCATTCAGGGCGTGAAACGGCAATAAAATTTTGCTCATAGACCTCTTTTTTCATGCTCTTTTTACGAGCCACAAATTTAAGAAACAATCCATCGACCCTGGCCGGGATTGAACCTGCGTTCTTGGGTTTAGGAGGCAAGCATAGTTACCACTACACCACCAGGGCCGACGGTTGTTTTCGGCGCGTGCAATTTACTTATATAAAGCTCAGTTGCGACTTTCCACTTACCTCACCAGAATTTCCCACACATATCACGATGTAGTCATCGCTAATACTCGTAGCGTGTCATAAAGTGAGATTTATATAAACACAGGATTATTTTTGAACATCAGTGAGGATCCAATTCTTCAATATCTAATATTGCCACTGTTAAAGCTCAGGTTCATGTTTTGTCTTGTTTTTCAACGAGCAAGCTTCTGTCTGTCTCAGTTCTTTTCCATTTAGAATCTAGATCCTTAATCGTTCTTCTGAGGTTGGAGCGGCTTAACTGGGTCAATTAAGTCTCGTAATTTTGTCTGTAGTTCATTGTCGTTACTGTTCTCTCTTGTACGCAGAAGTTGAATATTGTCCATCGAACAACACATTTGTCAAAGTCATCAGTATCGGTGATTTTTGAAAACGTTATATTTCTTTCCAGGAAATTCAAGTGAAACATTCTGTTGGACTTGATTTTCCTTATATTTAAATATCCTGGATACTTATTTGTCATTGTAGTTACCTTCGAAACCCTTTTACTTTTTTTTTTAATTTTCTTACAGTATTCTGTAGAGTATATGTCATCTTTATTGGTGTCTATTTAGTCCCTGACCAGGGTCGATGGATTTTTTCGGGCGTAAAAACCGTGCGTATGGCTTCTTCGGAAGTGAAGTAAAGCCTTGTGTCCCGTATCGTAGATTTACGACAAGTAAAAGAACCTCAAGCCTGAAAGAAGAGGCTTCTGAGCAAAATTGATTGGCTGTTTCACGCTCTGAATTGAATGGGACACTGATGACCTGAGATGTTAAAGACCGTCCGTAAATAAACTAAATACCAATATCTTTATTGATCACCCTTTTTGTCATAACGTAGGACAAATTAAAGATAATTTCACGACACTGCGTATGTAATGTTTCAGTTTTCAACTTAGAAATAACTGCAAGCATCTTTCTAATTAATTATACAATAATAAGCAAATTTAAAACTCGTTAAGAACAAGCCTATATAACGTTTGAAAACTGTGTAAAGACACGCTAACTTTACGCTGCAGATGTATAGGGCCCTGAAATGCATTGATAGGACTCACAATTTTAATATAAAGTTTTAAAGGAATTTTTCTCAAAAATGTATTTCTGCGCATTAGGTACATTTATTCAAAACTAAAAGAGATGGAGAGCCCAAATTTTGTGTACTTATGATTCAAATGCTGTTACTTTTATAATTTTTCCATGGAAAATATGGGTAGTATGGGCAGGTAACATTAAAATTTAGTGAATGTGTGTTATTTCTATCTTTCAAGTATGGGGGGAAAAAATTGAAGCGCAATTGCAATGAGGCGTTGTCGTAGTGGGGCTATGTGGTTAATTAAATGTAAGTTTGTTTCCAGGGAAAAACTTGTTACCTGGTTTACCAATTCTGAAGCCCGTCCGGGGAATTTTGAATAGGTTGGTTTTAGGTGAGTACAGTGGATGAGGAAGTCTTCTCCTATCGCCCCTCACTCCGCTTCTCCGGTGCTGGTTCTCAGATGATACTGCGTTATGATGTCGCTTCTTCTTCTTTGGCTATTGAGATTCAAAAACTAGTGAATTTTTGGAGTGTAAGCACTTCACGGGCAGAGGAATTGAAAAGGTTTTGTCACTTTAAATGATACTGAATTTGTCAAGTCAGCTCAAGAGATTTATTATTAGTGAATATATTTTTATACTCAGGGAAATAGTTCGTTCATTGGAATTGTCTATTAGGAACCTTCATTGTATAACGGCACGATCTAGCACGGATTTTAATTGAGAGGTTTGTTACGATCCAAGCTCATTCACAATAGGAAAATTAATTTTAAGTTCTTCATTCTATTTAGCCACAATGCGCACTTACAAACGACACGTCGGTATACTTTAACACTGCCTAATCTCTCGCGTTTTCTAACTTTTCCTTTACGTACTCCTGATTTCGCTCTATCTTCTATACACAGCACATTTACACTAGTGACTTACACCTATACTCTGCGGCTTCAGTGACAATTGACTCAAGACTTAAGACGCACCTATATTTAAACTTTCACTTAAACTTATATCACTCAGGCTTTTGTTACTTTTGCTACGGTGTCTACTACCGACATCTGATTGCTGACTGCCAACTTCCGAACTCCTGAACTCGTCTCAATTTCCTAGTTTTACTCGAGGACGGTCCGTCGGTCCCTATGTAGTCTTAATTATAATCATCTGTATATTTTAATTATGCTCCTTTCCCGTCATTGGCTGTTCATTGCAATTATATTACGGAACTTCTTGATTGGTTCATGTTTTCGCGCCTCTCCTGGCATGGGGCGGGGGTGTCACAATCTAGACTTTGACTTGCGAAATATGACGTTCCCTGGGTCCTTGAGCAAGATGTGCCGTAACTTGTTTTCTTTTACCTTTAAGAAGAAACTGAGAGTTATTTTTCCTAAGGGTGCAAACAGTCAAGCTTCTCTTTTCGATTTCCACAAAAGACTTAAAGGTATCTATGTTTGCTTCAGGGTCATCATGGTTATGGCAAGAGGGGATCTGAGAGGTTGAGTCAGAATTTTATGGTTTAGGATTACCTTATACAAACATCTTTTTCTCCCTTCTCGTGTAACAATGAACTCAACTATGCCACACTCACGCGATGTGATTTTGGAACAATACATGTCTTTTTACTTCTAATATACATGTTATACGCTATACTTTTAGTTTAATCCCATTATAACCAATGTAATTATCTGGGTGTTACTTTATGTGGGAGGGGAATCTTCTGTTTAAAAATCAGTTCATATAATCATATAATGCAATGAACTGAATGTGTTGTTGATTTGGTTTATTTATGCACGCTCTTTAACATCTCAGTCATTAACGTCCCATTCAATTCAGAGCGTGAAACGGCCGATAAATTTTGCTCAGAGACGTCTTCTTTCAGGCTTGAGGTTTATTTCACTTGCCGTAAATCTATGACACGGGACCCACGGCTTTACTTCCCTTTGGAAGGAAGCCATATTTACGATTTTAGCCCGAAAAAATTCATCGATCCTGGCAGGGATTGAACTCGCGATCTTGGGTTTAGGAGGCAGGTACACCACTACACCACCAGGATCGATCGAACTTTAAGTGGCAAAAGAGGTGGGCAACTTAAAAGATAATAAATATTGTTTCTGTATTTCAAATGGTTTGTGAGAAAACTGTACCTTAAAACACTCATGTTTTGAGCAAATTTTTAATACATATTTTCAAAACATAATTATTTTATAAATGAACTATGATATATAGAAACAATTTAAATCATAATTAGCAGCACATAAACAATTTTATACATAAACATTTAAAGCATATTAGTTCATAACTTCAAGAATAAAGACAAATTGATTGCACTAAGACATACCAGACTGAATCTCAGAGTACCTTGTCCCCTTAAATAACTAAAGTTTGGTAAGAATTTATATTTTAATTTGCAGTCAGTTAATCCAAATACAATGAACCCTTTAGTATAAATTAACATTAGGGAAACTGAAACATGTCGTTATTCTAAATGTTCTCGAGTTCCACGGTTTTTAGGTAAATGAATGGAACATCTATTTCTGAAGTGTGTACATTCTGTCTGTTATCTTGATATTGGCTTAAAGCAATCAACTCCTAGACTCAGTTTGTTAGGTGCGCAATTTAAAACCAATTGCGAATTTGGAAGGGGTAAGTTTAATTCTATTGGAATAAGCTTCATGGCTGGGCATTTTAACTTTATTCCCAGAGGGTACAGAAGAACTTAACGGCTGCCTGTGATTAGCAAACCCGTTTAGAGATAATATCGTTTATTCTTCGTTATTATCAAGACCATCGCTCTTAATATCCAGCCAGAAGTAAATAGGACGACGTAGGTAAAGATTCTACCTAAGCTGGTCCCGATACATAATTCCCTGCATAAATATTTAGTTGACAGTTGTCTTATTTATTTACTTGCCTTAGCCTTGGCAATGTTTCAAACATTTATAAAGATTTCACCTGACATGTGATTGTGTTAAAATTTAATAAATGATCATTGGAGTTCCAAACCCTGATTTGCTACACTATTCATTAGTCAAGGAGTACTGTTTTCTGAAGAATATCGCTTGACCTTTGTCTGCACCCTTTTCACACAACACTAAATATCTACTCCAATTCACGTAATTGAACCTGGCATGTGTCATAGATGACGTTAAAGGCGTGGTATCATTAGGTTGCCGCAGGGCAATTAGAATAGCGGCAACATGTGGATGATATTAGACATATTCATTTTCATGATGAAAACTAATAGCTGCATGACATTAACCCGATATCCATAGCAAACAAGTAATTAACTTGATGTTTCGAATACCTAATGTTGGAGGAATTTCAAGTTTTAGCCAATATTAGGCATTTTATATGAATAACGACATAAAGAGTTGTGTAATTTATAAGTATATACTCAGTTATCATCTCAAACCTTTATGAATTTGTGGTTCAAGCAACTTAATTAAGTTAATATAAAGTTGTGTATCGCACTTATCTACTCTCCAAATGAGCATATACCTGGTGCGGTCTTCTGTATATGTAGAATAAATTTAATATCTAACATGCATTTTATTTGCAGTACTAAAGAAACATTTCATTATTTCAGATGATTAAGCGCCATGCAAAAAACGATGCTCGACTTTAATGGAGCATAGATTGTGTATGATTATAGCCGCATTACTTATACACTTGTTAATAAACTTCAACGCTATAAGTATTCGGAAGCTTTCACGCCGGAGTCAGAATTATAACTAGAAGTTTCTTCCGGGCTTAGGGAGCTAAGGAGTCCAAACGTTTCATCCTCAACTGCGGAGGACATCTTCAGTGGCGCGGTCTGAATCTTCTGGGCGAAGGTCCTGCTACGACTGAAAAGCCTTTTTTTTTGTGTGTAACAAAAACAGGTTTGTAAGACAGCTATAGTAGTTTTTCCATTTCTTTCTAAACATTTATTATTTATTTCAACACATTTGTACACAAGTGAAACAATAAATAGTGAGAACATTTATTTTCATTGTTGGTATATTTTGTGTATAATTAATGTGTTTGTTTTATATTATATCATCCAAATTTACTATTTTTTTCCATTTTCATTTAATTATATTTAAAACATTAAACCAAAATGTGAACGACTGCATTAGAAAGATGCATTATTTGGGAGAACACTTATTACGTGTAAATAAATGTAGGTTAACCCTCTTGATTTAAATTTTTGAAGTTTTTAAAATTTAGAATTTTTTAAAATTTTAAATTGTACATGTAGACCTCTATATTTTTCACTTTTTGCGCTTGGCATCACTTTGGAATAAAGTCTGTCCTATAATCAAGCATTACCATAGCTCAAAGATACAGGAAAGCATGCAGTTAAGCATTGCTCTATGGTAAAAATCATTTGACACAATTTTGCTCGTTTATTTTGATTTGACTGGAGTGACAAATCATTTTTGTCCCGTTCACGCTAAAATCCTACATTGCTATTATCGCTCCTCAGTGCCATCTCGCCCTGATTTCGAAAGTTTAAATACATCCATTCTTATAAAAACACTCCAGATAAATTCTGAAATTAAGCACGAGCAAACAGGGCTGAAATGGTAGAACGTGTATATATAATTAGCAAATTATGAACGGTTTTAAAGTGCTTATCTGAAAAAAAAACTGTTGAAAATGTAAAATGTTCACAATTTGCTTGAGAGAGGCGCCATAGTGTCTAAAATCACTTGGTTGCATCTCTGCTACCTAAAGTTTGCTGTTTCTTCTATTTGTAGTAGTTCAGTTTATCTAATATTAGCAGATTTAAAATATGCTCTCTGTCTTTTAAACTGCCATAAAAGTACAAGCAGTACGCGCACACAAACATAATATTCATTAGCACTGCACGGTATCTATCAATTCCTGCCTGATTATAACCGAGCTTGAATGAGTCTCCCTGTTGCTGCGTAACCATCTTGCTCCCTAAAAAATGAATGGAAAGATAGCAGGTGAATGCATTTTGAAAATGTATGGGTAAATATTTCAGTTATACATACTGCTAGAAGCCAGTCGTCAAGATCGTATAATGCATTTGCAGGTAGCAACTTGTTTTTATTTTGAGGAAGAGTTTGTCTGCGAGTGTTACTTGGTATTTTCATTGTGTATAAATTGTTCTTCGTTAGTTATACCACTACAAACACAGTCTTGAAAATCGGGTCATCTTTTATGCACGGTACATATTTTGAAAACATATTCTTACAGAGAACTGTTACGGCAGTGTTCCGAACCGTCGTGTTCATACGTAAGGAAGGTTACATGAAATACAGGAGTTTCTTACGCTGATGTATTGTCGCCGAGTATTGTCTTCAAATGGCCTCTCTTTGTTTACTTTAAACTTTTTTTGGAGTAGTGTTTAACGCCCGATTTTACTAATAAGGTACCCACAGGCGGTGGACACTGATGATACATGAGACGAAATTGTAAATTGGAGAAAGGAGTAATTTTTTTTGGGAAAGAAACGTTCCAGGCCTAGTTTAGGGTACCTCCCCGGCATTTGCCATTTATGAGAACTGAGGAAAACCTGGAAAAACCCTCAGTCAGGAAGGACGGCCCTGGTGGGATTGGTACCCCTGACCTCCCACTGACGAGTATGTGCCTTAACGACCTCGGCCACCCGTGGCGGTACTTTTGTACGCTTTGTAATCTTTAATAATAGAACATTCATATTGACCGGAGAGTATGACGAGTCAAAACAGCTCAAGTTACAGTGAAGGCGTCTCCCCTCTACCGGCTGCAGGAGAGCTATGTAATTGGGGTGCGTTAACGCTAAGCAATACTCCATGCACAGTTACTGTTGCGTATTGCTTGGAGCTTCTTTGTATCCAAACGCAGTGTGTACTTAAAACATAGGTTAGTGTTTATCATTATCAGTTTTAAATACAAAATAATATTATGCATTGAGTAAAAATATTAAAATAAAAATACTAACTTTTAAGACGACGATTTTCCTGGTTTCCGCAGCTGCAGTTCTTTAGTAAGCACTTGAGCTTAGGTAGCCCGCAACTCAAATAATCACACTGTATTTACACTGTTTTTATAAATAGGCATGTGTTATTTAAAAAAAACTCATATATTTTACAGCCTTAATTACTACGTGATTTCTTTGACAGGCGAAACAAAGTGAAATAAGCTGTACGCTTAATTTTTTCAGTTTTTTTAGTTAACTGATCTAGTTACCATATATATGATGGCATTCTTGCAAAACTAGAGTAAAATCAATAAAAAATAAAAACAGAATATTTATGAAAATATTCTACTTTTGCATAAGCATGCTGGTGATAGTTTGACCCATGTTATGTAAAAGTGAAATTAAATGTTTGCCAAATCTTCCAATTTGTTTTTTTGATCATGATAACATTTTCTTGCGACCTTCATTATTTCCTTTTAGAGTTATTACATGAATTTACCCATAATATTGTTGAAGCCAAAGGACTTTACACACACATAATATTTTTTAAGTATTTGTCGAAGAGTTCTATACCTAGAGCACGATTTCATGAAATTATGATGTACTCAGTAGACTGCTGTAGCTGAGTTAAGGTACCTTGGGACATCAGAAGAATGCGAACAATGAATATCATATCCAATAAGATTCAAAGGTATTTTAGAGTGGAAGAAAATGTTTCTGTACAGCTCTGTAAGCAAACTGTCTGTGTTTGTTTCAGCTATGATAGGTAGATTTGAATAGTTGAAATTAACGAATTTCTAAAGATTTTCATGGCATTGCACTATGTACCGAAGGAAGTGCTTTGTCGCTGTAGTAGATTTATATCTATTTCTTAAAGAAAAACCTAAACAATAAAAATTCCTTTAAATAAATGGGCTTCACTGTTTATCTTGTGCGGCATTATTTACAGCACAACAAGATAAATGTCTCTCTGTAGAGCTGGCTTAGCTACAACTTGGACAGTTATCAACATATGCTTGTAAAAAGTGGCAGGTTGAAGAAGGAAAATAAATAAAATGCGTTATGAAAGAAAAATATTTAGAGTTATGTTTGATAAATGGAAGAGCATCTCCTTAGAATTAAAAAGGGCTGAAATGCAAGTACGACATTCAGTTCTGTATTATGAAAAATATAAAACGAAAGAAAAAAAAATATATATATATATATATATATATATATATATATATATATCAGAGAGTAATCTTATACAAAGCAGGAGTTTAGGACAAAAGTCACAGAATAAAACTGAAAGAATTTTTTGAAATTAATAAATAAAGCACAAGAGTACGAAACACAGAATAAAGAGAAGAAATGAGCATAAGAAAAGATATACCTGACCATGGTAGTAGAATGACGTGGGAGGTAACCCTAAGCACTTTTAAGTTTGTACACTACTGGAAACAGGATGAAATGTATATTTACTTTTACTGAGTTTTCTGTTGCTGCCCATGTGACGCAGTTCTGTCGAATAGTTTAGTGTTTTGCACTATCTTTGCATCAAATTATCAATAAAAGAATGCAGAAACGGAGTAAAATATGCTTAGACTACGCTTAAGGGTGTCAGCACAATAGATTTACAATCATCTCCAAACTATAAAATTATCTTTTGTATTTCTGTCGATACACTTACCTCTCAATATCTGTTAGTCACTAATCATTTTTGTATTCATTATTTGAGTATAACATTGATCCTACAACCAATTTAATGAGCCTTGTGTGCGTATGAAAAATGATATGGTGGCAGAAAATCATAAAAGAACGGGGAATAATAGACTAGAGACGTATAGAATAGAAAAAGAAAATTCAGGATGAGAGTGTATGAAAAGAGCAGATAAAAAGGTGTCCAAGCTTAAATAAACTTCCTATTTGCAAGTGTGGTCGTAGATGTTATGAAACATTAAGTACAATCAGCTTAGTAGAGAATTCAAAGTGAATTGAAACGTTTGTGACTTTAGATTACTAATTTCAACTCCAGCGTTGTATAAAGGTGAATGAAGTTGAGATGTGATGCGGTGCTATTGGAAACAAAAGCAGAAACATTTTGTTATATTTCAGTAGATTATTCTAACAAAATCATTCATAAATATTCATAACATCGCTTGACATCAGTAAAAATACACTTGCGAAAAAAGTGCAGAATAAGAGAACAGCACAATTTGGTGGTCGTGGTAAGCATTTTAACGCATAATTAAACAGGCAACATTTGGAATATAGCTCATATCATAAGTTTCTGTTTCCGTGAATTTCACTAGTGCAAAATTTCAGAACAAAATAGAAAACTTTCCCTTGAAGGTCTCAATATATCAATAATGTACAAACTTTATCACTTAAAAATTAAAAAAAAATACATTGTCAGGGAATATACAGTTGGGGCAATGTTCATATACAATTTTGAAACTAGTAGTATGTTTTTCAGCGTTTATGCACTTTATTCACAATATTGATATCTACATAAAAACGTCTTATTTTCTACATATCATAATATTAACAGATAACATTTCTTAAAAAATTAGTCCTTTAAAATGCCCTCCATCCCGATGAATGCACTCAACGAGTCTTGGTGTAGCGTTTTCTATGTCGCTGTATAGCTGCTGGTATGGCATGAATTTCGTCCCTAAATCTTTGTTTTCACGATAAATTCGTCTGGTCATATTGCAAAGACTTTGTTTCATATCCCAAGAGGAAAATACACAAACTGACATCTGGAGATCGATATGGCCCAGAAACGTCTCCAGTACGTGACATACTTCCCTCCAAAGAATATCCTTAGAGTGCGTAAGAGCGTAAGAGTTTCATTTTGTTGAAATTAGACTGATGGTAAATCAATATGAACATTATGTGGCTGTAAAAATACAAACTATTCAACTTGGCAACATAGCGGTCCGACGTTACAGTAACTGTATTGCTCTTTTCATCTTAAATAAAGTAAGGACCAATGGAAGCTGAAAATGTGCACTAAACCATTACTTATGATTAGAAAGAGGTTTCTGGTGGAGTTTCTAAGGATTCGTATTCCTCGAGTGTTTCGTGTTCTGCTTGTCAACGTTGCAACGATGTGATCACTTAAAGTACAACTGTTGTGTGAAAGTTTATGGAGTTGAAGTGTTTGTGCATGTCTGCGTGCTGATCAGCGTTCCATGTTGTTTAATAAATGGCATTTGTTGTTGATCATATCTATCAAACACACGTTAGTAATTTTTCTTGTTAACAAAATTCTACTAAACTCAATCTTTAATTTTTCATACCTTCCAAAGAAATACATAAAAACAAATGTTTTATATACTTCTTTCGAAGAAACACTACTTACTTACGAAACTTTCTTATTTTCGAAAAGTCAAAATAGTAATGTGATTTGTATTTACACCAGTTAAGTGCATAGAGGTCCTTATGTGATACCACAAAACGATGTAAATTTATCTATCAAATACTAAAACGATATTATTATGTGACATGCTATACATGGAAATGTCTGATCTGCAAACCAATGACGTTTTTGATTAGAGACAACTTTGGACATGAAACTTTGTGCTGATAATGCACATACGTATGGCCAGAAAATATTTCCCGAATTGCTGCTCATGAAAGAATTTAATATTTAAATAACACGTGTTTCGAACTCTTAAGTATTCTATAAATTAATTTGGCATTCTGACAGCCGATTTGCTCAAAATAATAATGCAGAATATTCACTTAGCTTACTTTCAGAATATTTACAAAGTGATATTGTTAAAAATGAATAAAAATAAATACTTTCGAAAGAGACTAAAAGGTTACAACAGCGGAAATTACGTGGCGCGGGGAGTCATGCTTTCATACTTAAAACGAATGTATTCACAAATAATTTGGTGCTTCCAAGTGATTTGAAAATTTCTGTCGCAGTATCATTTCATCTAGAGGAAAACAAAAATTACATAAATAACGTTCAATCCGTGAGTTTCACGTTAGTTTTTTGTATGGTAATGGAAAACTAAATTGTTTGATAAATCCTGCACAAGAGGCATTTCGACAATTTGCTTGTTTCGGGACCTAGTCGGTGAAGTTGACAGCTGTGGAAGAGTTGACGCCGTAGTAATAGATTTTAGTAAGGCCTTTGACTTAGTTACCTGGTATCTAATTGTTAAAATTATTGCATTTGGAAAAGATAAAAGAGTAATTCAGGAATTTTTAAATGATGGAAACCAGCGTGTTAGAATTGGTAACACAATATCAGAAGTGAACATTACATCGAATCGTTACTCTTTTTAATATATATACAAGTGAACATAAAATCTAAAGTTAGGTTTTTTGCTGACGATTTTGTATTAGATACAAAGAGGTGAAGAGGTGAAGTCGTCATCTAAAATAAACGCTGCAAATGCTTAAGAATATATTTATATGAAGAGCTGTGGTGGGAGGACAAAGCTAACTGTGTAATGAGAAAAGCATGGAAGGTTTTGCATTTCGTTAGGAGAGTGCTTAGAAAAGGAAGGTGCGGTATCGAAAGAGCTAGCGAACAGATCCCTTGTTCGTTCGATAATGGGACATGGAACGTCTTGCTGGGGCCCTTATAGGAAAAACCAGACAGACTAATTTCTCTCGAGAGGGTGCAGAGAACTGCAGTCAAATTCATGAAACGAGGCAAAGATCATGGATTCGAAAATGTGCAGGATCTGGGATGGGGATTCTTAGCAGTTAGATGGAAAAAAGCTAGAATTTGTGCACTTTATAAGGCCTATAAGAGTCATACGGCATGGAAGGATCTAGGACATAAACTTAAGACACACTCATATTGCTCAAGGGGACTCCATAAATTAAAAAATTCAAGGAAAAATGTAAGAAAATGTTCTTTCTTGAATCGATGATTGGAATATCTTTCCTGCAGCAGACTTTGAGAGCTGCCCTCTTAATATTTAAACAATTTAAGAGCAACTTAGGTACGTACTATAAGTTCATAGATTAGCTTATGAAGTTGGCGTGTATTTAATTAAATTGAAACATATCTAATTATATTAAAAGGTAATTCATTAAGTTGAAATGCATTTAATGAGCCTGAAATGAACTTAATTAGGATGAAATGTATTTATTGGATTAAAATGTATTTAAATATATATATATAATTAGATTGAAATGTAAATAATTATGTCGAAATATATTTAATTATGTCGAAAACAATTTAAAGAGGTTTAAATGTATTTAATTTTATTAAAATACATTTAATTAGATAACATGTATTTAATTAGGTTGATATGTATTTAATTAGATTAAAACGATTTGATTGGATTGAAATGTATTTAATTAGACTGAAATAGATTGACATGTTTTTCATTAGGATGACATGCATATATTTAAGTTGATATGTATTTAATTAGGTTGACATGCATACATGTATATCTAATGTATTTAATTAGATTGAAATATATTAAGTTGACATGTTTTTTTAGGTTGATATGTACTTTATTAGTTTGACATGTATATAATTTCGCTGCTTATATTTTATTAATTTGACATGTATTTAAACAGGTTAATATGTATTTAGTTGAAATCAAATGTATTTAATCAAGTTGACATGTAGCATATAATTAGATTGTAATGTATTTTAAAATGTATATAATTTAATTACATTGAAATCTATATAAATGGGTTGACATATGAATAATGAGGCTGAGGGATGTTTAATTAGATTGAAATGATTCAAGTAGGTTGAAGTTATTAGGTTGACATTAATTAGATTGAGACATATTTAATTGGAATGAAATGACTTTAAATACATTTACATCTATTAGATAAAACAAGACCTGCATTAAACATTTATTATCTAATAGTATAATGATCTTGACAAGTATATAATTATGTTTAAATCTATTTAAGTAGATTTACGTGTATTTAATAAGTTTGAAAATATATTCAATTGATAGATATTCATTTGGTTTCAATACATTTTTAAGTTTATGATTAAATATGTTTAATTAGATTGATATGTACTTTATTAGGTTGACATGTATATAAGTTGACAAATATTTAATTAGGTTGAAATGTATTTAATTGGAATGAAATTTATTTAAACAGGTTGACAGGTATAATTAGGTTTAAATACATTAAACTATTTTGGACGTAGGTTGACATGTATATAATTTGATTTAATTAGCTTAAATTTATTTAATTCTGTTGATATGTTCTTAAATAAAACAATAAAATTCTTTTATTAGGTTCACAGGTATTTATTTAGGTTCATCTGTATTTATTTAGATTGAAATGTTTTAATTATATTGAAGTGCATTTAATTTGGATGACATGTAATTAAATAAAATAGAAATATATTTTATTAGATTGACATACTTTTATTTATTTAGGTTAACATGTACATAATTAGGCTGACATGTGTTTAATTAAATTGAAATATATTTATATTGACATGTATAATCGTTAAGTACAAGTTGTAAATATTGTAATTTCACTGTAATTCCACTGTCATCGTGTATGTCCAATTTCAGATTTAATTTATAAATACATATATTGTTTTATCACTTTAAGTCATGCTTATTTACCCTGTGACAAAGAATTTGAACCGATAGAGGAATTAAACAAACAAATATTTTATATTATCTCCGAATGTGTAGAATTATAAAATATGGTAAGAGAGGTGAAAGAGAGGTCAGTTTTTAGTACAAAGATATGAGATGAAAAAAAAAGTTACCTGAAAATTCAATTAGGACTTAAGTCTTGCTGGTTTTAGTTTAATTTTCAATGTGAAGCTTCCTGAGTGTCCTTGGAAATACTACAGGGTAAATAATTGCAAAGAATTTAAAAGTAGAAAGGGCGATTAACACTAAGTATTTTGAAAGTGGGAATAAATGATCTGAGAGGCTTCAATATAGAGTTACAGGAATGGGCGTGGACAAACATCATAGTACTTTGTGATGTGAATGTGTTCATAGCCGGTCATATGTGAACGAATGAGGCGGAGACGCACTGCATCTCAATCTAATTACTCAGTATACAGATTTTATGGAATTGTAAGACCTTTTGAGAACTATAGTTGGTAAGTTTTATGAATAATTACCAAACTTCAGTTTCAATTAATGAAAACACGGCATGTATTTAACAGACCTTATATATGAATATATATATTTAAACTATCTACATCCTGCAAAAATATATTTATGACTTTGAAGTTAATGCCTGCAGCACCAGAAAGAAGTTACCGAGGCCATTTGTTCCTAATCTTGCCTCCTTTCTACTTGTACATCCTTTGTGCATATTTCCCGTATCCTATATATGAAGTACTATTTTTAGAATTTAGTCAAATAATTACCATCATATTCCAAACACGAAATTGGGTCTCTGTTGACTTGCTTTGATCTCAGCTAAGCAGGGTTCAGGAAACGCAATAATTATGTAAATGTGCTTAAAGATGAAACAATAAAAACAAATATACATTAAATATATCAAATTGTTGCGTCTTTTAAAAATAAACTAAAAAAATCCAGTAAATCCAAATAAGATTAAGCATATTAATTGCCTTATAAGAGATGCACTATTCACTCATCATTCATTTTACTATGACCGCATTTTTGTGAACAATTGAGTAGCTACAGACAGTAAAGACAGAGGATGATGGAAATGTATTTTATGTATGAGTATATACGCACATAGTAATGCGCAATGTGC
>CM060846.1:274033011-274035511 GCA_030762175.1 Metallyticus violacea | reverse complement strand
ATAATAATTGACCATTGAATAATTGCATGCAACAGATTTCGCATTATAAAGACGGAAAATTAAAATATCAGTACAGTGATCACAAATTCGGTATATTATTATTATTATTATTATTATTATTATTATTATTATTATTATATAATTATTCCAAATTGTGTCAACATATCACTTCAATCTGTGAGCCCTATAACGTGTTTAGACAACTCTAACTCTGGGATTAACTTTCTTCAAAAATTACATACATTTTGTACATATCATGAATTGTCACACTCTTCATATTTACAAATTTTTAACTTTGGTGTAGAGTTTGTCAAATTAAATTTTAAAATTAAAATATCATATATAAAAACAAATCATATTAATGGTAACTTAAATTATTTACATATGGAATATTTACAAACTGGTAACTTAAAGTATTTATATTTAATATACTTACAAAATGAATTAATTCAGCGGAGAAAAAATAAGTACACTTATTTTTTGATTGTATGAGCTTCACCTCTGTACAGAAGATTGAGTAATAAATAATTTTTTATTGCTAGTCGGAGCTTATTTTTATTAGTGTACAATTCTAGGTGATGGAAACGAATTAAATAATACTATATCATTGAAGTAAATACCCCTTTGGAGTGCCTTACTTGATTTGTATAAATGCTACTTAAGTTTGGTTTCTTTGCTGTGTATATTTCGAGTTTTTTAAAATATAAATCTAAGTTGTCTATTACTAATAAAGGTATAGCTATAATGTACTCACAAGGTTATATAAACATTTCAAATGTTTTGAAAATTCGTTTACACTGAGTCGATCGTTTTGTCCCTGACGTTATTTTTAATGCTCTTGTAATATGAGAAATATATTTTGCATTTACTGAATTTCTCCAAACATAATTCCATTAGTCATTAAGTAATCATGATATACTATTTTTAGGTTGCGTTTATTCCTACCATGAATTAATGATTTCATTGTGATTTAAGCTTAGTTTGGGTAAGATATAATCAGTAGGGTCTTTCCAATTCATATTATGATCAATCATAAGATTCGATAATTTCACTGTTCTCATATTGCATCTTTAGATCTGCAAAGTTTTTAATTTTGTGTTAAATTATTGTATTTATTTTTCAAAGTTTATATGATTGTTCTTACTGTCAAATCGTTATTTAGTGTACTGAAAATATCATTGGATAACTTTCACAGGCGACTGATTTTGTGTTCTTTAATGAGAACACTAATATAATATGCAAAAAATGGATAAGAATATTTATTTATTCATGAGGAGAAATCATTTATATACAATATTTTCAACGGACATTAAAATTATTTTAATAGACATAAGAAATATGTTATAAAACCTGCGTGCCTTCCAGTATAAATAATGTAAACATTGGATACTCTCATTGAAATGATTTATTTTCGTGATTGTATCTAAACAGCCATGAATATAAACAGTATATAGAATTCTGTGCTGGAGGTAAATTAATTATATACGATAACTTTTTTGTAACAAAAATACACCTTGTGGGCCAGAGCTGTTTCCCCAGGACATAGCTCCATAATTTAATAGACTATGAATGAACCCATACTATGCACATTTCAAAGCCTCCTTTGCAAAATTAATTTTAAGTTTTAATGGGAAATATAGTTTACTACAGAGTTCATACTATCACAGCTACTTTTGACTACTCTCATATCTTTATTTACTACAGTTAATTTAGCAAATGGCTGGACAATAGGGACGATTTCGCATTCTTAATTCTTAAAAATGTACAATATTCTAGAATGAAAACCACAGGGTACTAGGAAATCCAAATAATATAATGCACTGAGACATGAATTGATGTTAATGCATTATTTAATGTCCTAATCACATTTTAGTACATTTGTAAAAGTGGTACCTACCAAACGACGCCGCTAAGAGGGCCCATGACCTGGAGCTGTGTCTCTTCACTGTTTCACTTCTCGTGATAGACTGACGCTTTTCTTTACTTCGAACATGCAGATTTGCTTGCTGCGCATGCGAAGATCTATATTTCCCTTACATACCAACCCACAACAGTATGCGGAACCTAAAGCTACTTACTTCATATACGTCATTTCAACACTGTTTTTTCCACACCATATTATTACTCTATTATTGGTTCATTATTACCATATTATTGCTATTTTAAATCCCTGATATGTCACATCTCCCCCTGGGCCACCTTAATCGACTTCCCCGGCGATTACAAACCTTCAAATATACTAAAAAAGTGAATCGTACACAAAATGGGAACCTGAAGTATTGAAAACTGTGCTCACGCAGAGAAGAGAAGAAGGAAAATTCAGGAAGTTTGGCGTCATTTTGTTTCTTATGTTTACAGACATTTTCACTTTATACTGAGAGCCGCTTTTGTAAATTGTGCACAAGATAATCGCTGCACAAAGTATTAATATCACTGGTAACACAAACCTCATTGCACCAAGTAATTGTGTGAAAGACAAACAATGTTCGTCGCACTTCGG